>ARYC01021420.1:0-22936 GCA_000711775.1 Oxytricha trifallax
TACTAATATTTAAACATTAAACTCCTACATAAACCCTATTAAAACCCTAATAAAGTATGCACTAATAGTCTACTTTATTCAATCAAAAACTCAATCAAACTACTGAAAGGGTTTTGGGGTTTTGATTTACAGAAGGTGCATTTTGTTTAACTTGTAGAAGATTGGAGCAAATCCTTTTACAGATATTGAATTATTAATATAGCTTTAATCTATACCGTAATTACTTTTATGAATATACTTATAGGAACCTATTTGGAAGTTTTAAGCTTTCTGACGGCAGAGCTTCTATTATTTTAGGATACGAATGTGAAACTGACTATCATATTACTACAATTAATTTAATAAATACTTTAAATTGATAACAGTAGGCTGGTTTATTGATAAAGGCTAGAAGAAAGTTAGCTTTTACTATTATTTTAAGTAGTAATTTGAGAAAGAATTTATTTTGAAGATTTTAGTCAGTTAATCTCTCTCAAAACTTACTCTGGCTGAATTTACTGATTTTAACTCTATCTAATTAATTGCATGAATAGAATTATTGTGTTAATTACCAATTGCATGATTGATACTATGATCATTTTTATAGGATCCTCCCAGATTATGATTGCTTTACGAATGACTATGAGTAGCTACTAAGAGCGAGTCGATACTGATAACTTAGATTCAGGATTGTTCTTTGCTTAGGTTAAGATATATATATATATATATAACGAATTCAATTATAGGTGCGACTAGTGACTTCCCTAGATGTTTCCACTGTCGTTTTGCTAACAAAAGCTTAATGGAGCAAATTATTAGATTTAACGTTGCTTTGTGACAGTTAATTACTATCAGCGCTTACATCATTACTTTTTAAAAAAGTAGAGCTATATATTTACTAATACTTGAGTAAAGAAATAGAAAATAAAGTTTAATGTAATTATGTCAAAATTAATTCAAATAATTAACCACAATAATTCAATCATTAAACTATGGAATTATTGAAATTTATTATTATTCTAAACTTTTTCTTTTTTGTATTGAGGTGCTATATTTGAAAGCCAAATGACTGAATTGTTTATATTAAAATGAGGGTTATAAATGGAGTTACATTTAAAATTAGATGATTAATGATTTTATTGAGAAGATTAGTGGAGTGATCAGAGGATAAGCTAGATAGTTGGCAACGAAATGTTCTTCACTTGTTGATTCATATTTTAATTTTACTGTTTTTTATTCATAAAATTTCAATATTCACTTACAATAACTGACAATTAAAAATTAATGGTAATTGTTTGAGTAAATATTGACAGAGGGTCATGTGAAATATTTTAAATATTAATTAAATAATATTATAGATTGAGGTATAAATTATACCAGAAATGTGCTTACTATTTGATTTGAGTAAGTTATTACATATATTTATAATAAATTATTACTAAATTTTTTTTAAAAAAAACTATTTAAAATTTAATAATAAAAAACGTAAAATAACAATGGATCACAATCTTTGAACATTCAAAGTAATATTATTTGGAGACTAAAGTGTTCGCAAAATCCTCTTAATCAGCCAATATGTCTTTTGCTATTACTGATGAAGCAAGCGGCTAGAAAGGCAATTTTGATTTTTGATACTGCAGGAGTAGAGAAATATTATACTGTCACTGCTCTGTACTTTAAAAATGTTGTTATATTTGGGAAACCCATAAAAAGTGATTTTATAGTTTAAATCTATTTTATTTACAAAATTCAACGTTAAAGGCTGTTTTATGGTATCAATGAGTCAATAAAGAGAAAGTTACCATAACTTTTACTAATAATTAAAAGAAGTCTTGGATCTGACAGAACAAGATTGCTGTATTATTTTGCTGGCAAATAAATGGGATTTTTATAGTAACCACGAGCAAGAAAAATTAAACGTTTATGGTGGATTAATCAAGAAAGATTTGAAGAGACAGGTTTTTATTCAGGAAGTTATAGATTTTGCAAAAAACACACAATTTACAATTTTTAGAGTTTTCTGCAGTTATGGGCATAATAAAGTTGAAGCGTTTTCACAGGTAGATAAATAGATTATTGAAATTCACCTGAGGAATATATAAAATCAAAGTAATCGTAGTGGTATTTATGCGTAACAAGGTTATTAACCAATGAATATTAAAAATAAAGGTATATAAAATATTATTTATATTTTTTAGATATTGCATAATTAAATATGATAAATTTAATAGAATAAGTTAATTCTTAAAATAAGCCAATTAAACTATAAAAAGTAAATTTGAGTGTTGTCTGTCTAGCGAAAGAGAAAAGCATATTGATGATGTATAGAGCAGCAGGTGTTGTGATAAATAATAGTTAATGAGTATTTTCACACTTTAATAAGAAATTAGAAATAATTATTTTTTTTGGATTAGAAGAAGCGATACTGAAATGTTTAATGTATTAATAAGTTAATATTTTATTTATTATTTATTTCAGCAAGAACAGATTTTAAAATTGTACAATTTTTTATATCATTATTAGCAGTTGTTTTTTTTTTCCTTCAGAATTCTTGATCTTTCATACTTACCAACTAAATTATTAGAAAAGGCTTTAATAGATTTATGGATTTAAATAATTTTAATATAATTAATTGATGATGATGATGATTTCGGGTGTAACTAAATTTGCTACCAGACAACAAGAAAATTTCTTCAACGACTTCCAGCCCTTTAAAAATTACAAACAAGATTTGAAACTGCTCTTCACATTTAAAGCTATAATACCAAAGCTTGTTACTGATTTTTTTTAATTAATCTTATCTTTAATTTATGCTTTGTTTTTAATATTAATAAATAATAATAATAATAATGTGGTCACATTGAGGTCTCTGGGGACCCCCGATCCAATATATGTTTTAGTATATATAAGGGTCAAGCCTTTTTAGTTAGGTTTTGATTATTAAAGCATTGGGCAATGCAATTATTCAATCAAAGGTAGTTATTGAACTCCGTAAGTTGAACTCCTCTAATTTTTCTCTTTCTCCAGGTGATTTCTTTCGTATTCTTATCTTTGGGTTTTCCTTTTCTAGAGTTCTTGTTTTTTATAAAGTCAAGTCTCTAGTTCTTGTGGAAGTTTCTGGAGAAGTAGGTATATTTTTCTTGCTCTAGTTCTATTCTCAGTTGCTTGCTTCTTTGGACTTTCTTAAATTTTATTCTCTACCATTAACAATAGAGAATACAAATTTTCTTAGTCTTTTTCGTTAAATTCATCGGTTTATTGCTTATTTGTATATGGTAGATTTTGTAGCGGATTTTGTAATCTTATAAGTTTCTCCAGGCTTCTGAGATTGTTGTCCCATACTTGTGATATGATGATTTGTTTATAGAACCAAGTATGATTCATGATGGATTGCTGCAAGTATAATGAACTCTGTCTAATCTGTTGCATAAGCAATCATCCTATGAAATTATAATTAATCACAATATTTGAGTAAGTTTTACTGTCATTATTCACATATCACGGGGTAACCACAATCGAAAACCTAAAATGAACAAGTGAACATTTAATTAAAACAATAGCATTATAAAGCCTTTCAAGTTCACTGAAGATTACACAGATGAAACTACACTTCCAGATTACAAATATATACTAAATTATACTAATATTAAATAGAGATCGAAGTTTATAATCGATTATATAGAGAAAGCCTAGCATTAAAAGATTGATTTCATTTTTTCAAAAGAGCAACTGCTTAACTTTAATTAATTATATTTTAGAATATTTTATAAAATAATGATTGGTATATTTCACTATCGAGTTATTGACAGGCAGAGAGAAAAATTACTAAGTACTGCTACTATTTCTATTCTATAACTTCTCCTATCAAGAGAGTAAAATTAATCTGGAGAGACCAATTATTACTAGAAGTCCATATTAAAAGAGGTTAATTGAGCTAATGACAAGCAAATAATCCCAGAATATTGGTGAATAAACCCCAGTTAATAATGAGTAAAAAATAAATCTGCAAGTCTATAAGAAAACTCTCTATATTTTAAGAAAGAAAATTATGCCACTTTTGATGCGAAAATTCAACTCTAGCCCTAGTGATGTCAGTTTTCTTTATTTAATTGAAGAAATTAATAAGGAGATTAGCATTGCTTTATAACAATTACTTGAACTACCATTCTTATATCATAATTAGTTAATGATAAGATAGGTTAATTTCTTACTCCGATTTTTTCATGAATTAAAGCTATAACATGGGCTTGATTGAAATTTAAGAATAAGTTTGTTGTAGTAAAAGGTTCAAGCAAAATACTCGATATTAAAACATGCCTTAATAGCAATAATTTTCAGTCACAACAAGTATAAGAAGAGTATGCCTAAAAAACGCTGTAACAACCTAGCTATAAAATTAAAGCTCAATAACTAATAAAGCCAATTTTACAAGATTCTACCGAGAAACATCAATAGCAATAGTATTAAAAACTAATTAATAAAAAACGTTCAACTTATTAAAACTTAAACTAGAAGTTGAACCATTAAAAATCTAAAAACCAAGTCAATAAATTCAGGGTTGACAAGTTGAGCAAGACTAAATCTTTGATGAAGTAATTTTAACTAAACAAAGTTTTATAAAGTGTCTATCTTGCCTTTGAAATAACCACTGGATTTTAATTATATCAGGATTCTTACTATTGATTGATAGTCATATTGTATTTTCTCTGACCAGAAACCTTTTGGGTCATGTTTGATATGGACTATAGAGAGATAATTTGATAAAGTCATTTTATAAAGATTGTTGAGGAATTTATAAAGAGAATCTCATTTGATGAGAAATGCTTGTTTGTGCTTGATGCTGCCACTAGAATCACAAAGAAAAATGTAAGATTTCAGTAAGTTAAATTAATTAATTCTTATTCAGAACTTAATTAACATGAATGATATGCACTTGAAAGGATAAATTAAATATACCAACTTGCTGATAGAAATGTTCTTATCTAATCCATGTTTGAGAGCAACTCTAATTTTATTCAGAGTTTACAGAATATTGAAGATTTTTACAATAATCAAAAGAGATGTATGAAATTTTTGCTTTCTTAAATAACTTATAGATTTGCTTGAATTCAACAATTAATACATATAAAATTACTATATGAACAATATGTCATAGGATGAGATAGGCACCAACATTTCAACTTTAAAATCTCAACGCCAAGAACTCATTGAATCCTTCGCTTTTATCTAGGATTGTGATAAAATCTACACTTAATTATAGAGAAGCTGCTTCAAGGTGAAATAAACTATCCTTTTCCTTATAGAATCGTTGCAAGACAGATGAATATTTTCAAAAGAAATGAATTGCTATTGAGTGACATAGAGAAATCCATAATAAACCCTCAACAAACCATTTCTCTTTTAGTTTTTGACATTCAGGTTAGTTAAGGAGTCCATTGGTAACTATAAATCGAGAATGTGATTAGAAAATATATGTATCCAATCCGTAGTTACCTGGACATATGCATAGACAAAAAAGACTTTAAAACCTATTTCGACATGTGGAGAGCCATTAAGAGTATAAACTTTAAGCCTTTAGCAGCTGACTGTAGAAATATATGTTTTGATTAAAATATTGAAGTTAAAAGACACAAAAGTGGCAGCTTAGCGTGGTGGAGCAGGAATAAACAATGGAGTGTATGATAACAGTGGTAGTCTTGGATTTAGTGGCTTCACTGATATTGGGGATGATTTTGAATAAGAGTTTGAGCTGCATTAAGAAGTAAAAAAGTGAGATAGAGCAGACCATTTTCAGCAGTAAAGGAGGAGGTTCATCGTTAATAAGTTTATTAAATAATCTTCATAATATAATATAGTATAATATTATTTTATGGTTAATCACCAAGATTTAGAACAAAATCTGCAGTGAAAGAAATAGAGAACAGTTTAGAAAATTAATACATTAAAATCCAAATAAATAGAGCGAAATTTCAACCAGTGATTTGATAATAGTTCTTATCGCGATCTTTTAATATAATAAATTGTGAATTTTAATCTTATTCATGCAGACTCCTGGTGAGTTAGTGAACGAATTGAAAAAAATAATTTCATTCTTTTATGATGACGGTGATTAGAATATCAATAAAAATTTGTCAAAAGAAAAGATACAATTGCTTGTAGAGATTTAATATATATTTATAATAAATCATTTCTTATTTTAAAATTATGTCGAGGCTTATTTAAATAAGCAAGCATATTATTTGAGCAGTTTATATACACTATTAACTATGATTTCGCTAAAAAATATCCCTTCAAGAATAACATGAAAATTTAAATTAATTTATTGATTACTAATTTAATTACAATATCTCAAAAAAAGATATGATGAAAAATGAGTTCTAGGCATTTTTTGATCATTATTTGAGCTCTTTGTTTGGCGTGTTTGACTTCTATCTCCATGACTATGTCCACGTCCACACTTAACACATAAAATATAAGCACTTCTGCATCTAAATTAAAGCAGTATACTTTGATTAATATCATATATTAAATTTATTTTACAGAATACTTAGGGAATTTAATGCATTTAACACGCAAGAGTGTGGCTTAACTAAAAACAGCTTGAAAAATATTCCAGTTGATGTATAAAGATATATCAGGGTAGTGAAGTAAAAACAGATCAATTTTAATAATCTCATAATTTAATTTAGCATTCTTTTGTTATGTATATAAAGCCTATTAAAGTGATTATAAACATTATAATAAAAGTTTAAACAACGGAAGAGTAACGGACTTCCCAATCATAAACTACAATCAGTTAAGACGACTTAAAACCCTTTAACTACCTCAAGTTAGAACTTCTCAAACGCAAACAATCAAATTTTTCCAACCTACCCATAATTTCCCTTCTCCAACAGCAACAGACAAAACTCAAGTATTAACAATTTATAAGGCAATTCTGTTGACAACACATTTTATTAACAGTCTGTTAAGGAAGGTGAGTTTGATTCTTTTTTTCTTCTTTGAATTATGGGGTGTAAATATCTTGCTTCTCAGTATTTCATTCACATCATAATATAAATTACAATTTTTTCCCATTTTTTTTCACTTTGAGAATATTACTGCCCAGATCCATTGGCGAACCAAAACTATAAATTCGCAAACTTCCTAGAGGGACTAGTGTCTGTTAAAATGTAATTCAAAATAAAGAGTAAACTGCTGCAAGACAGCTCTCATAAATAGAACTTAATCAACAGTTTACAGAGTCAACAGTACTATCAGAGGGGGGTCTTACCTAGAAACATTTAGTTATTATCTTGAATTATAATGAGAAAATAACTTATATAATATAATTTTATATCATTTTGATTAATAATAATATCATTTTCTATAATGTTTTTATTTTTTAAAATGAATATAATTGAAACACAATTTAATATAATAAATTATTTATAATTTACAAATATGAGAAAAATGACGCTCTAGTTTTATCACTACTATGATTAGGCAAACATTAATTGTTATCTAAAACAATTTGCAATTGAAGTTAACGATTTAGAAATCATAGAGAGAGAAGTTCACTCAATAGAGCAAACAATAATCAAAATAGATCTACTAAAATTAAGAGTCATACTTCACAACATAGATTAGGCAATCATGATAAACTTATCAACTATCTATAAGAGTATTTGGAATAATAATTGAATATAAAAGTCAATATTTAGAAGTTTGGTTTTACTGAACTACTAGAGGATCAGTAGAACTATCACAAGACTCGTGAGATAAAATAGAAGAATTGAATGTTGTCAACAATTAAATTACAGATACTGATGACTTCAAGAAGAACTTCAAATGAATCTGTGAGTAGGGTCAATTCTATCAGCTATACTTAGAAAATTTTGATCTCTTAACTTCAATCCCCGCTTGTGTGTATTCTAAGAATGCTTGAACGATGCCTTTTCATTCAAAGCAATACCTCTGGTTAGTTGACAAGTATGCAATTTGAATTCATCGATTATTAATACTTGACTTTAATAGAGAAGCAACAAGGAAAAGAGATAAATAACTGCCAATCTATTTTAAGAATTTGAAAACTAAGAGCAAACGAGTTGGTGTTATAGATAAATCAAGACCAGTTTTCAATAGATATAAGTAAAATTTAATTGGAAAAGAGCTAAAAGAGAGAGGGCGCCAGTCAAATTCAAGGAAGGTTAAGGACTACAAGAAGGGCAGAGCTTATTTAGAAAGAACTGGTTGTATATTTTACTTGCATTTATGGTCTTGCCGAATTAACTTGGAGGAAGTTAGATAAAAGCACCTGTTGGGGTTGTTCCAGCAAGGAAATGAGCTTTCAAATTAAATGCAAATAAATTTTATCAAACAAATTCCTTAATCTTAATTAATTAATATGATTTCCTATTCACAGAAATTGATGAAAAAGGAGATTAGATTGTAGAATGATATAATTTATTATTTAATTTCATATTAATATAATTCTTAAATAGAGCGGTTGTCATTAACATCAATAATTGAGAAAAAAACACTTTAAAAACGGCAAACTTCAATTCAGACAATATATTTTAGCTTCATTAATTAAGTATTTTAATAAATTAATGACAGATAGATCTAGACTTTACAAACTAATTCTCAGATCACACCATAATTCCAAGGCCAAGCTACTTAAATAAACCAAGAACAACTCGAACCTACAGTCAATCAAATAATATTCTTATTAATCATTAAAACATGAATCATAACTCTAAAACTGTTCTTAACTTAAGTCTTTGCTTGAGTAATGGATAAATAGCATTTTAAACAGCTTTAAGTTATATTTCATAGATTTTAAAAAAGAGTTTTTCACCTTCTTTTATGAACTCAACTAAATTTTTACCAAATAACTTTTTAAAAATCAGAATTCTCAGCGTTAAGATTCAGTCAAAATAGAAAATAAATAGTAAATGTAAAAATTCTTAAAATACAAGTTAATTATAAATAAATCATTTTCTTAAAATTATTATAATTATTTATTATAAATTTACTTGATTTTTATAATAATTATATTTATAATGGGCGCAAGTAGTAAATATTATATTTTTACTACTTCCGCCCATTTTTATTATATTTAATATTTATAATACTGATTAATATTAAATAAACTAAATTATTTTTAAATTTATCAAATTACTTTTCTAATCAAATGAAATGTGATTTATTCACAGTTTTACATGCTTATTAACTAATTTATTTTATATTTTGAAATTTAATAATTTTAAAG
Organism: Oxytricha trifallax; assembly: GCA_000711775.1. Lineage (NCBI taxonomy): Eukaryota > Ciliophora > Spirotrichea > Sporadotrichida > Oxytrichidae > Oxytricha > Oxytricha trifallax. Next base: position 9,233 of record ARYC01021420.1, read on the forward strand.
ATTTGATACTTTTATTAGCAAATTATTTAAAAATTATTCATGATTTTATATCGGAATAAATGAAACTTAACTTTGATTAAAATTAAACTTCATTTCTATTATTTGAAATTAATAAACATACTTAAAGATAAAAATTTGAAATATAAATATATATAATGGACTCAAGTAGCAAAAATAAATAAGTATTAATAATTTAATTCACAATTATATATAATTTTATTATTAATCAAGCTAATTCCTAATAAATACTTTTAAAAAAGTTTAAATTAAGTATATTATAGATTTCTTTATATTTAAGCATTATTATATTCACGATTTTATCACTATTTTGACTGATTCTCAATAAATTGAAATGATCCCATAATAAAATCGAAGAAAGCCTGTAGTCTTCATCAAATATCTGCAGAACCAAAAATATTGCGATCCCAATTGTAATTTGAATGAAAGCAATTTGCCCCAAACCCCTTTATTCATCAATTCATAATTATATATGGTATCTTTTCACAATTAAGCCAGATCTATGATGAATAAGAGATGTTAAAGTAATTAATTTCAATCTTCTCTTTTTATGGGTCGACCTTTTATTTTATCAAAACATGATCTTTGCATTCAGCATATTGATTAAAATAAAAGTTTATATCTAGTAGACTTAGAAAACTATCTTAATACTTCCATTATGCTTGAAATCCCATCTATTTTCTAAAATAATCATACAAATTTAAAATTAAACAAAGTCAAAGGCTTAAGTGGTAGAATATAATAACGTTAGTAGGCCACATTACTAAATCATGAAATAAAGAGAAGTTTTGAGAGAAAAAAATAGTGAAGTTTGGAGATAAAAGATTTTATTAGTTTGATATCAACAAATCACAAGATGACTTAAATAATTTGTATGATTTCAGCGTGACTTATTCTTATCGATAAACTTAGGATGTAGATAAAAACATAAGGATATAAGACCTTAAATCTCGCTAATAGAACAACATGAAAGAAAATAAAAAGGGTTTGGGCAATCAAATTTAAATGCAGTAACAATTAAAATAAACAATAACTAAAATGGAGAAAATTTCATTATACAGAAGGGTAAAATTAACACTGCTGAAATGGGAGAGAAGGAATCAAAGACAAGAGTGCTACTGTGTTTAGATATGGACCTGAAACATAAAAATACTTCAAAAGACTAAAAAGTAAATAATGATCACTCTTAAATAATCAAGCCAAATTCTTTAATCTAAATTAAAGCACATCATTTAATTAATTAGTAAAATTAAAAGCATTCAAATATCAGTAATTTTATTAAGTAAATTGAAAATTAAATTGACAAAGAGAACTTGGATAATAATAATATGGTTAACTTAGATAAAAACTAGTTAGCTTAAAAAAGTTAATAAATGTAGACTTAGAGGATATAGTAAGCAATAAAATAGTAATTTTAATTTAACTACTATTCATAATGAAACTCAATTAAACAAAACTAAATTTTAAAGAAAAATGTCTTTATCTAAAACACTTCTCAGAAAACAATGGACTTAATAAATATGAGCACTATATAAAATTATACAAATAATTTACAAATACAGAAACAGGTATTACATAAAAAAAACTATATAAATTTAGTTTTCAGAACCTTTACCAAAGCTTTAAAGCAATTTATTATTAAACTTAAAAACTCCATTCTTTAAAAAGTAAGAAAGCAATTTATCACAGGGTCATAATACTGTTTAAGTCAAATCTACCACAAATCCACATCTACAGATCACATTCAGCTCATAATAATTTTAGTAACTTAAAAAATATCAATAATCTAAGAGTGAATAGTAGCAACAGTAAATATTTATAGAAGAAGATGAATTTCAATGCAGATTTAGGGAATAGCAATCGCTCAGCAGTAAAATATATAAAACCCTTCTATTACTTTTAAATAAAATCCATTTAGAACATTTCACATGAGCTCAAATGAAAAACTTTTATCTAATAAAAAGAGTAGCATTGATAAAGGGTTTTCTTGAAAAAGATTAACTCATTTAATCAGCCATATAACTATTAGTTAAAACCTAGTAATTAAGATCCCCTCATGTAAAATCTTAAAGCCAAACTTATCGTTTGAAATAATTCGGGTTAGTCTATAACTGTCAGAAATGACGAATCACGTACAAATGATTACTTATCAAGGCAGTAAGTACAAGAAAAAGTAAGCCAATCAAAATCCACAGGTGAATTGTTCAGTACCTTAAAATAATGCCCTCTACCTAAATCACAAATCTTAGGTAATTATTCTTCAGCCATGAAAACAAATAGAACACTAGAGCTATAAACTTCTTACTTAAATCCTGCAGAATTTGCTTAATTTCAAAATTCAAATTCTGGCGAAATGATTTTATAAACATTCATACTATAAACCTCTCTAGATACAAATATAAAAGATGAATATAGAAAGTTTTTCTATAATAGTGCATAAAATGAAGAGGATTAGCTTTAGGAATAACATGTGACTTAATGATCATAAAAAAGAATGAAAATAATAATAATCTATCATTTTATGTAGAAGAAGCTATTAGATCTCAATCATTAGGGGTTAACTTGTGTAATATTTGCTAAGACTTTTAAGTTGAAGATAAAAATACAAAAGAAATTGGACCTAAAATAATGTAAATGATAGTTATTTTAAAACTCAATATATTAGCTTCTCGTAACAGCTGATTTCACAAAATTAAGTAAATTATATATTCAAGTGAATCGAATAAGTAAAGAATTCAATAGACATAAATGAATGTCCTTTTAACACTCAACTACTATTGTTGAATTATAAATGTTTATTTTTAATTATTGAATATCTATTGATCTTTTTAAAATATGCGGTTTATAAAATGAATTATTGTAAAGTATAAATAATTCTTATTGAATAAATTAAACACATCTTTAAAGTAATAAAACAGACTCAAGCCTGTTAACTCCATTACCTTTTTATCAAGCTATTTCTTCAAATCTTCTCCATCTATCTACTAATAAGGGTCTATAATTAATCATGCCTGTGAACTCTTCAGCTTTTCCTATGCTTTTGAATAAATTTGAATTGATTTTGTACCTCTAGTCTGTAATAAAGTCTTAGGATTGAGATACTAATTTGAATTTAGACAGAAATTTTTAAGATAGTGAAAGTCTCTTATTTAATATATAAGGACTTTTGCTTCACTAATAAAAGCTTAATCATTAAATATGTTTAAAAATAATTATTACTATTAAATTTACTCTAACATTCGAGTTTAGTTTTAGATATTGATAATAATAGTAATGATAATTATAGTTAAATTTGCTATTTTATAAATGTTTTTGAGTAAGAAAATATTTATAATCCTAATATGAAAAACGAGTTAAAGAAACTTCGTCACTAGATAATTTTTTAGGCCACGACATAGTTTTTATAGTCAACAGCAGCCAACTTCTTAAATCAAAACTTAACTCATACTTCAGCAGAGAGTTAAGTTAGCAATAATTATCATTAGAAAAACCTGTAATCATCTTTCTAATCCAATAATATTATAAAAAATGTCTATAATTAGTCGGTTAATTAATAAATGGAGGAAATCCATCCCAATTTAAAATCTAGGAATATCTCTAAAGATTTAAATATAAAAGACAATCAAATATTACTGTAATAATCTTAATCTCAGATCGATAAATAGTCAACTATTTCATAATAACAAAAAACAAATTTGAAAACTTAAAAGTAATCTAAAAATATAAATAAAGCCATAAATAAATCTCTAATAAGTTTAAGACAAAGAAATAAAAAGTTAATTAAAACGGCAGCTTAAATGAGTAAATATAAGATCAAAAATAAGATGTTAAAATTCAACAGATTTTAGAAAAATTTAAAGTTAAAGCATTGAATACTTCAACTTTTGATTTTTTGGTAAGTTACATAATAATCTTTAATATGCCAGTTTCAAAATTAAAAATATTATTTAGTAATATAGAAGAAATAGCAAAAGAAGGGCAAATAAAAGCGTTTTAGTGGTTATGCAAATACAGAAGGATATTATACGAATCAAGGGCATTTATAAAATGGCTCAAATAGAAAATAGAGTAAAGATTAATCTAAATCATCAAAGTACATACATTCACTTTAATTAAAATTAAAAATTACTAATTATTTTGATTAATAACTGCTAAAAATTATAGGATTGTTAGTCATTAAGTTTAAAAAAATGTTAAAACAAATTTCAATTTTATTAACTTATAGATTTGAAGAATTAAGCATAATCACAGATAGAAGATGACATTCTATCAAAGTCTCATTAAAACTAGGCATTAACTAATTTTTATTTACTAACCCAAGAGTTCAACTCGAAACTTAAACAAGCCCATTCTTTTGCAAAATAAACCTTGAAAGATATCATATTGATAATATTTAAAATAATTCCCAAGCAACTGGTTAATTCTACCAAGTAATTCAGTTTGTGCAAATAACGATATTAATTGTAAAACAAAATCGATTTAATGATGAAAGGTACAGGAAGAAAACAAAAGTCCTCTTAGAGTGATGCAAATAGTTCGAATTATAAATACGTAAAACCGCAGAGAATCATTATTCGGATTTAATAATCTAATGACCCCAGATCCACTTTAGATATTGCTTAATACCAAGAATCCTATCAATTGTGAAGCTTTTCTTTAGCAGCAAATAAATAATAGAGTGATAACTGAACATATTCATTGGCGTAGAGATAGTAACAAAGAGACTATGATGTTGTGTAGAGCTCCTTAAAATATCACACCTATATCTTTTGCAATTAATAGAAACTACATTTCTCTTGCTACTTCTTCTTTCATAAATGAGTTACTATAGAAAACCTTGGGTGGTACCTCTCTCACGCCCCCACTATTTTTTATGCAATAATAAAATCAATATTAATCTCAACAACCAAATTTAGGTCGAAAATCAAGAATTTAATAACCAAAAATATTTATTAAAACTCACTGAGACAATGTGACTTTGAAAAAAAAGTATCGATTTATCATAAATACTAATATTTATTTTTGTTTTTATTCATATTATTTTGTGATTATTTCCAAATAATTTTCGCATTTAACTTATAATATTTTTGACCAGAAAAGTTAGAGTCAATTTATAGTTCACTTCAGAGTAACAAAAGATTTTCAATTTTATTCAAAAATAAATTGATTTTACATAATATTATCTTATAGTCCTATTTTTGTTACTCTGAAGTGAACTATAAATTGACTCTAACTTTTCTGGTCAAAAATATTAAAAGTTAAATGCGAAAATTATTTGGAAATAATCACAAAATAATATGAATAAAAACAAAAATAAATATTAGTATTTATGATAAATCGATACTTTTTTTTCAAAGTCACATTGTCTCAGTGAGTTTTAATAAATATTTTTGGTTATTAAATTCTTGATTTTCGACCTAAATTTGGTTGTTGAGATTAATATTGATTTTATTATTGCATAAAAAATAGTGGGGGCGTGAGAGAGGTACAACCCAAAACCTTGAATAATTAGTAAAATGGGTAGAGTGGAGATAAAAACTATATCGTAAGTGGACTGCTATCAAAGATTAAAACAAACTAGAAATATTTAATCGTAGATAATCATAAAATTTAACTGTATAAGATTTAAGTCAGCATACTTAGTATAATTTTACATAATCCATTAAATTATTTCAATAATATCTATTTATTCTATCTTAAACACAGAGACAGGCTGTTCTTGAAAACCTTAGACAAATAACCTCACCTAGTTACATCTTTAAAATTTTACTCTTTTATCACTCAAGCAGATAGTAATAATTTCCAGAATTAAATAACTGAAAATAATATTCAGAATTAATTCCTTATAATTCTTCCTGATTTGGTTAAATCAGGATCATCTTTGATTAAGGATACAGTATAGTAGACTATGATAATTGATCACATAAACGATTATAATAAAGATAATCAAAAATATAATTCAATACTCATCCATCTAAAAGTATTGTTAAAGAAGACAATTTCATCTGCTGAGAATGTATTTTATTGTAATTTTTACTTTATAAATTCATAAATAGAATGAAATTTAAAATCAATATTGATGAAAGCATTATCAAACAGGCATGTACACATCAAAATCTCAGAACTAAATAATATTAACCCCATCATGTTTTTAAAAAAAACTATATGCACTCATATATTTGATAAGATCTCTTTATTTTTCCCTCAATTTTCAAAGTTACTATTTCCACTTAAGAATAATTTATTTCAAAGCTTTGCCTATAATTATGACGAGAGATAGCATTTTAAAGAAGATTAAATAGAATTAAAAAAAAATAAAAATGACTTAGATCTTACTAAGAATAACGCAAAAATTAAAGTGATCCTAAATTTTAATAAAATTTAAAGTTATATTTTTGAGAAATAAGAAATACCATGATAAGCTTTTTCAAATCTTAAAAGCTAACATGCTCCTAAAACGGGATATTTTGAGAATGAAAAAGGATAATGAAAACGAATAAAAACAAAGAAATATTTTCCAAAATTTTGATGGGAAATTCGAATAGAGGCGGATTCAAGAGACTTTTAAGAAAGTTATCACTTTTTTGAAATTTCATTCGATTTTAAATTCAGGGAATTTTCTCTCAAGTAATTTTTAATACAATTTTTTGTCAGAATATAAGAATTAATAAAACTTAGAGGAAATACCTAATGAATTGGAAACTATACGCTAAAGAATAAAACTAAGAAGACTAAAGAAAGAGATAGACAATTACTAGAATAAAAATGACGATCTGGATGACAAAAATTCATTTAAGAGATGCAAATTACTGATTTGTTAGTTGATTATAAAAGATTGAAAATTTAACTGTAAAAAAAGATAATGTTACTCAAATGCATGAAAGTATAATAAATTAGTTTTGGTTGGACAATTCCAAAAAGAAACTAATTTAGATTAAATAACACCTCACAGTACACTTCAAATACATGCCCACAAATCCGTTAATCTCCAGGCCAATAATACACCGACCAATAGCATTATTCACTTAGTGTCATTAGAGCCAAGATTTTTAGAAGTTACAGCTTTAGTAAAGTGCTACCTATGACCTAAGATATTTAATTTACTAATCACTTTAGAAATTTAAAATACCCCTAAAAACGTTGTCAATATAACATTTTTCAAAAAGAAAGTGTTGCTTTAAGAGGGTGGGTTGGAACTTTAGAGTTTCTTCAATATTATTATGACAGATACAATGCTAAGTTGGTTTAATTATATGATTGAAAAGGCTATTTTGAAAATAAACCCAATTATTGAGATATTAGAGGAGGAGGAAGTTGGAAATAAAGAGAAATTAGAGCTACTAATAAATAGAGGAATAATTATATATTTATCAAAAATTTATATAAGATAAGCTATATAATATTGTTAAAGTAATAACAAATATAGCAGGAGTAGAAGTAGAGAAGCAAACAACGGATTAAGAATTAAAAATAGCACTTAAAACTCTATTAAAAATACAAATGGCAGTCAAAGATCATCTAGCTGCAGTGATGGTCAAGATGACTTCAGTAAAAATAAAGATTAAGTTAAGAACCAAGATAATGATGATGATTTACTAATGTAAGATATATGGTTTATATAAATAAAGTATATTTAATTTTTTTATGTGAAATATCAAATTAATAATTTATAAATAAATTATTATATTTAGAGAATATCATAAATTACCTTATCTCATATATCGTTACTACATGAAGTTGTTTTTATTCTTGGAAGACGATTTTTATGATAATTTTTTTAAAACCCCAATCTCGTATACCCTATCATTGTGAGTATTGTATTTTTATAACAATCCATCCAAATCTACACTTTAGGAATATAATCATAATAATAATTAAAATTTCTGACATACTTTGCAAATAATTAAATTAATTCATATACGGGGTGCTCTCGCTTATAAAGTAAGATTTAATATTGGCCCTGTCAAAACGCATTTACTTATCCATTATATCTTTCTTAAATAAGGCTAAATTATTTAGCAAAGAATATTTCGTCACATAATTATGTATTTAGATCGGAATAATTCTTAATTTCTTATAACTTCTATAATTCAGTCAACCCAAAAGCTTATATTTCTATTATTGCAATTTAAAACAAATGGATTTGTTAAGTAAACATTTGCAAGTTTCTCTTTAAATTAAAAAAGTCAATCTTGTAGATCTGAGTATTTTTTCCATCAAAGTATATAATGGATTAATTTTTCTAATAATTGTGGAAGATAAGTAGTAGATCTAAAAATATTTATATCAAATCAAAATTTTTCGTAAAGTTTCCTAAGTCAGGCTCTTACGAGGAAATTTGTGTCAGAATTGTCTATTGAATTTTATACCAAAATACAATTGCCATAATTTGAGAATTAAAGGCTTTTTTATTATATATTTTTTTTATTTATTTTATTAATAGCTATTATTCAAAAAATATAATTTATAATATAAATTTACAATATTTTATGAAATTTTTGCTTGAAAAAAAGTGTTTTTCTCTTTAAATGATGAAATTTTTCATAAACTCAATGACCTATAATTGAATTAATATGAACTATCAAACTAATAATCAATAAATTTACCGATGAATTAGTTTGCTTAAACTCTTCAAGTTTTATTCATAATTCATTATATCTCTCTTCTGATCTATTATTTTTAAAGTGATTTTAATAAATAAAATTATGATGTTTTTATTTGAATGTTGCTTAAGCTTGAAAAAGATTATAGGTATATCCTATAAATTTTTTATTTATTAATGTTTCTCTTGGAAACTTTTTCAAGAATGAGACGAAAAATAATAAAATTTACATTTCTTATTTTATCTAAGTAAAATTTCCATGCTCTCTAGCTAAATAGTGGCACTTTGCAGACTCATCATTTTTTTTCTCAAAAGAGTTTTAGTGCAGAAGAAGCAGGTCCATGAAGACTACCAAAATGAAACTACTCGCATAAACATTAAGCATTTCCATTAAAAGAGCTCTCACTTAATACTTAAATGTATTTCCAAAGTTTGATAACTTTAATACGAATAATTTATTTTGAATGACATCTCAAAAATGATCCCTAACTTTATTCAGCAAAGATAAAATGTTGAGATTCTAAATCTAACTTAATTAGATAATTTAAAAAGCGAAAGAATTTTTGGATACCAAAGCTAGTATATTTGACAAAACTTCATTTAACATGCATTTTTATGATCAAATTGCTCACTTGTACATGTCTTAGAACTTTTAATTAAAAACTTTGAAGTCACTGAGGAAAGCCTTTATTTTTTCGGTGGGCGTAATTAAGTTCGTAATTCTTAAATGATATTCACCTTCTCTTTTACCAAATCCACTTCCTTGTACTGTCATAATACCAGTCTAATCAACTAATTCCATACAGCAAAGAAAATCTGATTGGACGCCCTGCTTCTTAGCAGCTTCTACTGCACTTTAGAAAAAGTATTCATATCATATCATACATTGCACCTTAGATCTCTAAGAAAGTGAAATTCCCCAATACATTGAAAGACTATTTAGATAAAAGTTTTGCACTTTCTCTCAAGCCTTTGAATATTTCGTTTTCTCTTATTTATTTTTCAACAATAGGCTTGAAAAGGTTAATTTTTTCACAAAGCTCATAATCTTAGGAGATTCTATCTGATAACCACTCTGTTTTACCCAGCAAAAAAATCTTTTTCTTGTTCAATATCAGTATGAAGAGCTCTCATTGTTTCTTCAAAAGAGTATCATAGTTTGGTTTCTAGCAGAAGGTAATATCCACATAATCGACTTAAAGTCTCTTAAGTGAGTTATTGAACCTTCCATAAATATTTTTTCGAGATAAGAAGAGGGCGTTAACTCCGTTACCTTATATGAGAAGCTTTGCTGAAATAACTAAGTCTCCTCTTTTATATCGAAGATCTTTTTCAGCAAAACAAGGGCAGTTTCAGCATCTCCATCTTCGTAGATGTCAGCAATGTCGAAGAAATAAACTCCTGCGTTAAAGCATTTGGTAAAAATTTTAAATATTCAGCCAATTATTAGAATTAATAAATTTGAGCTAAATGGTATACACTATAATATTTATCATTCATAAGTTGATTATTTTTATAATATTTTTCATAATGCAAGGCAATCGTTAAAGCTGGCGATAATTTCTGATTGCCTTACATTAACTTAAAAACTTATTCAATCTATTTTAATTTAATTTTATTAATAATTTTTCGCTTAATTTATTCGTATTATTATTAGGCAGTAATTAGTGAGTAATTGTTTAATGATTTATAATAAAAGTTTTTCTATAAATAGGTAAGTTTAAATAAATTATTCAAATATATATATATAAATCTATATATTACACTGCTAAATGTTTTATAATATAAGGTCTTTATTGTTATTAATCATAATTATTACATAAAAAATAAGTTATAACAAAAAGTTAATACATTTTAGAGAGATGTCAATTAATTTATTCAATTTAAAAATATAATATTAATGATTAAGATATAGATTACTTTTATAATTTAAAATTACTCAATTTGATTTATTAATTAGAATTATTTCAATAATTAAAGTGTTAGATAAGAATAAGTTATCTTAATTTTCTTTAATAAACTATAATAAATTAATTTAAATTAAAAATGAGAATTATCTTTAAACTATATAATAATAAATAATTTAATTTAACTTGATTTATTTATAAAGTCACCTATTTTTTTTAATTTTAACCAATTCTTGATTGTTTCTCCGGTAATCTCTTAGACTTCTTTTTTGTTAAAGTAGAGCCGGTTTCTGAAGGAAAGAACTGATATCTTAAGGCCTGAGTTACCAAGGCATCTATAAACCATGTTGTTAGTTGCAGTTGAGACCATTTATTGGGCGTCTTTAATTTTAATATCATTATATCAATGAATAAATAGACTCCTTGTAAATCACTATTAAATAACATTAAAAAGATCATTTTAGCAGAAAAAGCCAAACATTTATATTATCATACATTTTTTTTTATCAAATCCGGTTATTTTGATCTATTTAATTTCCACAGTCAATACTAATTTTTAATATTATAAGTGACTTAGTTATAAAATCTTTTTTGTGAAAAATTTTTATAAGAAATATTTTGTTAAAATAAATTATAAAAAATCACAAACTGAACTGAGTTTATCCTGAAAACCATTAAAAAGCTTGATCTCTTCTTTGAGCCAAGGGTTGCCGTTTATTCCAGTCCTATTCAACCTCGGCATCAAGGATATCTCTGCATTTCTTTTTAAGGTCAGCATTTAATATAAAATTATTATGCATATTTTAAGTATCAATATTTGATTGGATAAATTCCATTTCCTGTAAACTTCAATGACTTTAAGGTTTTCTTCGGCTTCTTGCATTAATTTAACAAAATTAAACTTAACTATATTAACAAATTTATGAACTTAATGTGATACCCTTATTCTTAAAAGAGAAAGAATTAGTAAAAAAATTATCAATTGAATTCATTCTGTTTTCTTTTAAGTTTAGATTAAATGTAAAACTGTTATTATTGTAGCTTAATTCTAAAAATCCACACTTTATAAAATTTACACGCTCTTAACTTTACCGCCTGTAAGTTGAGCTAAGGCATCATTGCTTAGACTGTTATTTTCCTTAAACCTAAATGAGGTCATAGAGATGCTATAGTTTACAAATTTATCTTCTTTAACATCACCAAGAGACAGAAATTGATAAACCATAAATTATTAAGTAAACTCTAATGAATTTATGGCTTTCAATTGTTCACATTAAGCTCAAATTCTCATACCAAATCATTGATAAATTATCATTCATAAAATTCAGTTTAATGATATTAGTCAAAGCGTGACCCTAATTGCTATGAATCAGTTTAGCTTTTAGAGAAGGACTAAACGACTGTGAAAAGTTTGATGCATTAAGTTAAGAGTATTTTCGTAAAAGAGTCCAAATCTGATTGATTCCTTTATTTCGAAAACTATATCTCTTCCATTCTTAGTCATGCCTAACTGCGACATTTTATTGTCGAAAGGTATCTAAGAATAAAGATATGATAATAATAAAAGATTAATATTCATCATATAGTCGTAATTTAAGATCTCTTTATTTTGATTCAATATTCAAATTCAAAATGAAAGGTATTTTTTTATGATTTACGAATGAGTTAATATAGAAAAGTCAATTTTATAAGTGATTATTTAAATTTCATTTAAAAAAGACTATTTCTAATCTTTTTGATTAAAATTTTATCTTGATATTGCTACTGATTATTTTATCTTTGTGTCATTCTAATTATCTCTTATTTTTCCAACATTTTCTAAGTTTAGACAACGCTTTTCATTATTTTATTTTTGAATTATAATTATTTAGATGATTTCTGCATTTTCTTTTGCAACCTTTTCACATTTATTTTGATGGCCTTAAGTTCGCTGTTTCTTTCCTCATTCAACTCTTAAAGTTATCGTATCTAAATTTTCTCATTTTTCAAGAACTTCTTACTAATTTTAAGATTGATATTAATACTTATGCAGGAATGTTTGAAGATTTTCAAGCATTTAATTTCTCTTACTTGACAATTTGCGCAATCCATTCTCACTATTATTATATAAATTTTGAATCATACTTCTAATCTTTAATAAGTCTCTCATTTTATCAAGAATTTTACTTTCATTTTCATTCAAAATCTTGGTTTTTTTATATCAAATTTTACTTAGCATTTATTTACTTATTTAAAGTCTTTATGTCTTCATTTTTTGCCGATATTTTATATTTATTTTCCTATTTTCACTTTTCTAAATCTTTCTTTCTTTAAATAATGGTGAAACTGCCATGAATTAATTGTCTACGCAGGCATGTTACTCATTTTTCTTAGTAAGATTTACAGAAGAATAGTCTTATGCTTTTGATTGATTCAGATTATTATTGGGAGGTTTTGGAATTGCTAGAATTTTATTACAGACTTGGTTGTTTACTAGGAATTAATAAGTAATGCATAGAGTCTTATTGAAGGAAAGTTGTAGTCTCTAAATTTTAAGTTAATTGCTTGTTCCTGCTTGCTGAAAGTGGTGCACTAGTTGAGGCATCGAAAGAGGAGTTAAAGTTTAATATAGAAATTTGTTGTTAAGAATAGTTCTTCTTGATCTTCGTCACTTATTGATAGTTGGTAAAATCATCATCGTTTTCTATCTCTAAATGAGTATCCTGCAATTAGTATTTTCTATCATTTTTTTTATTTTCTGTCAATCTTGTTACTGGATCCTAAGAGATAAAGAATTAATTTTTATATTTTAGATTAATTACCGTCCATTAGCAAAGTTATCTTAGTTGACTAATGGATATTATCTCTAGTTGGAGTACTATAAAGAGATATAGCTTGTAGTTTCTGATTTCTGCTTGAAGTTAATCTATTTAAAACTTAGCCCGTAATCTTTGGCTCCTCCAAACACCTAACTAATTTGTTGCTTATGGTTAACTTTACTTCTATTAATATAAATGAGATTATTATTGAGCTTTCTTTGTTTCGAAGCTTGAGTTGACACACAGTTCACTGATCTCTTTGTAGATAAATCTCTATACTTGGACTTAGAATTTTCATTTTGATTAGCTTAACACCTAAATCACTCTGAGCCCACTTTTGAGGATGGACAAGATATTGGGTTTATTGTTATGTTATAAT
>ARYC01021421.1:0-15552 GCA_000711775.1 Oxytricha trifallax
TTGCAATCATTTTCAATAGATTTGCTTGAATCAAGCACCTTCTCTTAGATCCTCAAGTGGAAATTTAAAGCAATATCATATAAACTGCAACAACTTTTTAAAATGCATATTTGCCAAATCTCTAAAATTACTAGGAAGAATCCTTATTTTTCGCTCTACATCCCTGTGATAGTTCTAATTGAAATAAATTATATTTTAATATCGAATTTTGTCCACGAAAATTTCTCATTGCTCAATTTTGCAATCATTTTCAATAGATTTGCTTGAATCAAGCAAGCTCCTTCTCTTGGATCCTCAAGTGGAAATTGAAAGCAATTTCATATAAACTGCAACAACTTTTTAAAATTCATATCTGCCAAATCTCCAAAAATACTAGCAAGAATATCTATTTTTTGCTCTACATCCCTGTGATAGTTGCAATTGAAATAAATTTTATATCAACATCGTATTTTATCCACGAAGATTTCTCATAGCTCAATTTTGCAATCATTTTAAATAGATTTGCTTGAATCAAGCAAGCTCCTTCTAATGGATCCTCAAGTGGAAATTGAAAGCAATTTCATATAAAATGCAACAAATTTTTAAAATTCATATTTGCCAAATCTCCAAAAATACTAGCAAGAATATCTATTTTTTGCTCTACATCCCTGTGATAGTTGCAATTGAAATAAATTATATATTAATATCGTATTTTATCCACGAAGATTTCTCATTGCTCAATTTTGCAATCATTTTCAATAGATTTGCTTGAATCAAGCAAGCTCCTTCTCTTGGATCCTCAAGTGGAAATTGAAAGCAATTTCATATAAACTGCAACAACTTTTTAAAATGCATATCTGCCAAATCTCCAAAAATACTAGCAAGAATATCTATTTTTTGCTCTACATCCCTGTGATAGTTGCAATTGAAATGAATTATATATTAACATCGTATTTTATCCACGAAGATTTCTCATAGCTCAATTTTGCAATCAATTTCAATAGATTTGCTTGAATCATGCAAGCTCCTTCTCTTGGATCCTCAAGTGGAAATTGAAAGCAATTTCATATAAACTGCAACAACTTTTTAAAATTCATATCTGCCAAATCTCCAAAAATACTAGCAAGAATCCTTATATTTTGCTCTACATCCCTGTGATAGTTGCAATTGAAATAAATTATATATTAATATCGTATTTTATCCACGAAGATTTCTCATTGCTCAATTTACAATCAATTTCAATAGATTTGCTTAAATCAAGAAAGCCCCTTCTCTTGGATCCTCAAGTGGAAATTGAAAGCAATTTCATATAAACTGCAACAACTTTTTAAAATTCATATCTGCCAAATCTCCAAAAATACTAGCAAGAATCCTTATATTTTGCTCTAGATTCTTGTGATAGTTGCAATTGAAATAAATTATAAATTAATATCGTATTTTATCCACGAAGATTTCTCATTGCTCAATTTTGCAATCATTTTCAATAGATTTGCTTGAATCAAGCAAGCCCCTTCTCTTGGATCCTCAAGTGGAAATTGAAAGCAATTTCATATAAAATGCAACAACTTTTTAAAATGCATATCTGCCAAATCTCCAAAAATACTAGCAAGAATCCTGATATTTTGCTCTACATCCCTGTGATAGTTGCAATTTAAATAAATTATATATATTATTAAATTAGAATCCAACTTAATATACGAGATGACGAACTTTAACACTCAACCAAAGTCTATCCGTAGAGTTGCGTGGTAGTGGATTACCTTACTTGCAAACAAGCTCCGTTTCAAGAGGCAACCCACTAGTGGTCTCGCTGGCCTGCTAGTTCAATAATACCTGAACGCTCAAATGGAAGCCCTTCGTGATTCCATCCAGTTCTTCTTTCCCATAGTTGGAAAAAACTTGGTTAAGTACTAATCCCAAGTCAAAAGATGGAAGTCACAAAAACACAAGCCTGACCCTGTCACCCTAGGAGAAGAGGACCCAGAAGAAGAAAACGACACTTAACCCCGTCGACACCAAACGATACACATTCCTTATCGTTCTAAACCCGGAGTCGGAGTTAACATGTACTACAGACCCCACTCTCCTATTAACTAGGTTCCCATTAACCTTGACCTAGCTTAAGTTATGACGTCAAATTAAGGTCCAGCTCGGTAGCTTTTAAATTCTGACCAGAATCTGACCAGAGATCAGCATCCTAATCAATACTCGATTTATGCTGACATAGACATAATGGATGACGACTTAATACTTGAGGATTCAGATCCTTCAGATGTAGCTTACAACTGTCGCGTTAAGATAAAACCTTAGTGAAAACTAATCAGCACTTGCGCCCTGCTAGGGACATCGCTGTATCAGGTAGAAGTTGGCTCAACCACACCTTCAAAAGGACTTGTCCTTTTTTAATGATAATGTTCAGGGGGGCTTGACCCCTCGATGCGAGTTAATTATTATTATTATTATTATTATTATTATTATTATAATTTTATATTAACATCGTTTTTTATCCACGAAGATTTCTCATAGCTCAATTTTGCAAACATTTTCAATAGATTTGCTTGAATCATGCAAGCTCCATCTCTTGGATCCTCAAGTGGAAATTAAAAGCAATTTCATATAAAATGCAACAACTTTTTAAAATTCATATCTGCCAAATCTCCAAAAATACTAGCAAGAATACTTAAATTTTGCTCTAGATTCTTGTGATAGTTGCAATTGAAATAAATTATATATTAACATCGTATTTTATCCACGAAGATTTCTCATTGCTCAATTTTGCAATCATTTTTAATAGATTTGCTTGAATCAAGCAAGCTCCTTCTCTTGGATCCTCAAGTGGAAATTGAAAGCAATTTCATATAAACTGCAACAACTTTTTAAAATTCATATCTGCCAAATCTCCAAAAATACTAGCAAGAATCCTTATTTTTTGCTCTACATCCCTGTGATAGTTGCAATTGAAATGAATTATATATTAATATCGTATTTTATCCACGAAGATTTCTCATTGCTCAATTTTGCAATCAATTTCAATAGATTTGCTTGAATCAAGCAAGCCCCTTCTCTTGGATCCTCAAGTGGAAATTGAAAGCAATTTCATATAAACTGCAACAACTTTTTAAAATTCATATCTGCCAAATCTCCAAAAATACTAGCAAGAATCCTTATTTTTCGCTCTACATCCCTGTTATAGTTTCAATTGATATTAATTATACATTAACAAGGCTATATTATTTTATTTTATTTTAATTAGAATTCATAATACAGGTTTTATATATATTTAGTGATTAAGTAGGCTTTTTTTATTTTTTTTATTTCACTTAATTATAATTTTTACCATGATCTTTAATTTTCATCGTTATTTGAGAATTTTGGGAAGGTATTTTAATTCATTGTCTTGATCTCAATATTTTCTTATTCAAAAATGTTTCCGTGCCTACTACAAAAAGTTAGTTGCTTCAATATCTTATACCTTGATCTTTCATTCTCAATGAAAGGACAATCCTTTATTATGTTTAATGTTATTTTAATAACTTTTGAAATATTTAATTTTAAAATATGAAAGTCTGAATTAATAAATATCATCTTATAAAAATTAAGACATCTTTATTTGAACTTGTATTTTAGATTAAAACTATTTTTACATACATCTCTCAATGTTCATTACTACTTTAAAATTCTTAATTTTTAATTTTTAATTTTTAAATTTAAATAAAATAATGTGAAAATTTGGATGAAAGATTAATTTGATAAATACACTTTGAGATATATATCTAGCTAGTTATGTACAAGAGAAACCGCTAATACACTCTCTGATAAATGTGAGATTTGGATGGCTCATGCTAAGAAACAAAGTTAGAGCTGCCCATCAGATGGAATAATACATAAAGGAGAGTATGATTGAGCAGCATTAGTAGAGTGAATAATCAAATATGTCCTTGAACAGTTTCTTCACCTTTTCACTGATTCAAGTTGCCGCCTAGGGTGCTACCAGATGATCCTGTTTATCCTTGCGTGGAGAAGGGCATTCCCTCATTATGTGAATCGAGTTTTTTAGCATTCGTAAAAACATTTGATCTATCTGTCAATTCATTTTCTATCGCTTTCTTTCCCTCAAGTAACAGACCTTTAGGTACTTTGCCATCAGGACAGATTCCTTTCATTTACATGGCACTCTCATTTTCTTCCCTCAGGATCTTGAAAATCTTCATGACTTTGCTCATTATACGCTCCTTGCTTCTTAATAAGCCAGTCTCTAATTAAGCATTGTGATTTGGATAAAAACACTTACTGCTTGATCTGTGAGTTGAGTCTTGCTCTATTAATTTCTTAGGATCAACTTGCTCCTCTTCATCAGGAAGGTCTTATCCCTGCTTCAGTGCATTGAAGAGCATCTCTACTACTTTTCAGCAACAAAGGGGACTGACCAGGTAAGTACATCCATGACATTCGGCAGTATGTAGGGGTGCGCTGTGTGATTAAAGTGATTAGAAAAATAAGGATAGATAATAAATTGATGTATAGAGTAGGGTACTTACCCAGGTTTTCCACAGAGGCATCTCTGAAGAACCAGTTTTGCAAACGAAGTCACGGAAAAATCTTCGCATGGTGGGCGGCCATGGGCACCACTCGATTCTCCATGTTTATATCTACGGAGATGGGGTTCCCGACTTAGACAAGTGTCCCAGGGGCCGAGATAAGTGAGCATCTTTAGTGGGGTTGACATGCTGTACCTAGACATATATTATTGAAAGTCCCAAAACCACCAATGCCCAGCAGACATTCTGCATGCTGAGGTGATCCAGCGCAGCTACCAGGGCCCCCAGGAAGCCCTTCCTGAGCCACTGTATATCCATGCGAGAAATCTGGGCCCCGAGGTGCTTGATGTATTCTGCCAGCTGCTTCTTGGTTCTCTTAAGGTGCAGCACATCCTCCAGGGCCTAAGGAGGTTTCCTCTAGTGCCTTGGTCGTTTTCCTGTGATCACAATGTGGTGTCACTAGGTAGACTCTAATCTTTAAAAGTGGAATTAAGCAAGTACAATAAGGAATACCTTGGGCGCGATCAGGGAATTTTGGGGCATTCTACTGCCTTAACGCCTAGAATTACCTCCAGCCATCAGTTACTGGAATCTTAAATGATGTCGTTCAAGATGCTACAATTGTTTCTCTAGATGCAATTACATTGAACTCTGAGGTTATTGCTAAGGCATTTGTTTTGAGTGTTCAAACTGTCATCTAAAACACACTTGCTTATAACCCAGAGGGAGCTGACACCAATGCACAAATCGGACTAGCTAATATTACCCATCACAGTTACGATCTTGCTCATCCTGCTCAGGGTCAGAGCAACAAATGAAGTCTAAAAACACATCTCCAGCAGTTTGGTCTGAGAATCTGAAGTAGTCGTAACCGAGAACTACAGTTGAATCTTCTGGGGCAGCCAGCATCAAAGAGCTCAATAGGCGGGCTAACGGCTATGACCCAAATACCCTTTGCATCAATCAGGCAGTCTTGGTACTTGAATTGAGATGAATCGCTATAAGCCGGCTTTGAACAGGTGTCGACCAATCGTGGATAGCTTGCGCTGCTTGTTGAGCATGTACTAGATAGGGCCCCCACCTCTTGCCTTGGGCGCGTCCTATGTAGTAAGTGATTAGTACTAGACATCTTCCTTAATCTTCAAGTCTCCAATGGCCTCCTCCCCCTTCTTGCTGGGCGTCCTACACGCGAATGTCAGCCGCCTCCTGGCCAGGTGGCACTCCACGGCCTGCTGGATGCGGTCCCGGTGGCAGTAGATGGTGTGGGGGTCGTATAGGGTCGACATTAGGTCCAAGATGCTCTTCGTGTTGTGGTCGTGATGTCTGATGTTCGCCAGCAAGCATGTCACCTTGGGGGCCAGCACTGGCCAGCTCATCGTTGGCTCTATCTGATGGTCAATCACCACCCCTGGGGGCAGCACGGAGGGCGACAGCTGCACTGATGGCGAGGCTGGGTATTGTTATTGGTCATCCATTACGTTTGAGTAGGGGTCTTGCATGGAGTATAGCTAGAGATATAGTTAAGAATAAAACTTTAAAATGATTAATGTTACTAAAATGTTTAAATACTGACCTTTGAGATTTGGTTGCTTTCTGATTTCTGAGAGGAGCCCTTATATATATATATATATATATGTACTTCGTGTAATAAATGAAAAGCTACCAAATTTCTATAATAATTATTAATTAATTCAAATTTAAATTTAAAATCTACAACTTTCAAATTCAAATAAATTCATACTTTTATCTCTAAATTTATTATAATTCCACTAAACTTAATGGAGGACTTGCCACTCAATAAAAATTGAAGATCTAGGTTTTAAATATAGAAGCAGCTTAAATTTTGTCAAGCACGCAAAACACAGTTTAATAAGAACATAATAATGTCAAGAACATGAGGGAATATCTTGCTTGATTTAATTAAAAACAATAAAGAAGTTATTTAAATCAAATGGAAATATCAATGAAAATATTTGGAAAAAGATTCAAATTTGCTGAAAACCATTTTAATTTTTGATATTTATTTTTGGATTTTGGTAGTTTATGAATGAATGTAGAGAAAAATTTCAAAGCTATAAAGTTACAGTTAAGTTTTATAAATATAAGTACAAAATACCTTGTTTAATTGTAAAATAAAAAGTATATAATAAAAGTATTAAAAAATGGTATCAATAACATTCCAGTATGATGCGATTCTTAGCAGATAATTTTCATATTTACAACATTAAAATAAAATGAACTTTCATCAGTGAAAGGTATGCTTTCATGCAGTCTTTCGTATACAAAGGATGCAAATAAGAAGGAACATTAGAGTATACACGTTGAAGAGTCATATTTTACAAGTATTAACAAACCAAAATATTTATGAACTCTAGGTTTTATCTTATACAATAAAAGATTGACAATCTAAGGTAATGCTTGCGAATCTTAAAGAAGAAGATAAGATGATGTTTCCCTGCCAACATACTGTTTTGAATCCATACTTCTTAAAAAAAAACCCTAAAATATCTATTTTAGTCATTAAGATCTCGCTCTAAACAAATATAAAATTCTCGTTGCGAAATCTTCAAAGCACACAAATATAAAGTATTTAATTTTCATTATGAATTTTTTGAATGAAAATTTTATACATTAAATTTTAAGGTTTTCATTTCATCCGTTGATTGTCACGGAAATTTTTGAGATAATCAAGAGTTAAACAAATCAGTATATTAGTGCTCCTGAAAAAGATTTAAAAATTGGTCAAAAATTTTGAAATTAAGGGAGTAAATTTTATCATAAGAAATTTAATTCCTAGCCTTCATCGTGTAAATTGGCTTTTGAAATGAGTAGTGCGAGCTCTTCCATATTTCCTTGATTGTTTATGAAATGCTCTTTATATTTCAACTATATTTATTTAGAATTGCATATTTCATATAGAGAATTTTATAATTTTAAAATCTGATAATCAAAAATGGGCTTGAAAAAAATCATTAAAATGTTTGATTCTACTGAGATTATGAAGAGTACCTAATTGAAATAATAGATATATTCAAAGAAGCTCTATGAACTCGCATCTATGCAACAAAACTAGGAATTGAACAAGAGAAAATAAAATTTGTGATACAAATTGAAGAGAGTGTTTATTATTGTTTGAAGAAGTTCAGCTGTAGTAACGACGGAGAAAAGTAAGGGATCAAATGCTAAGACAACATAAACATGATCATGTGATAAAAAGAGCATAGATGCTATCAATAAGATGGGAATATTTAGGAGTCCTTAAATATCCCCAAATAGTCACTCTTAAGATAAAAAAGGCTTTAAACTGATAACTGTAAAATAAAAAGTTTATAGTCTACCTAAAAAAAAATTACGAACCCAGTGCTGTATGAGGGTGACTTCAAGAGCTTGAGAATGTTGGAGTAAATTTGTGTACGTCTGCCTCAAAATAATGGTATATTATACGAGTTTGTATTGATGGATTTTCCATGGAGGCTTAGGCAAGAATTACCGTATGATCGATTAATGATTTAGTGATTTTGGAAATGTCTATCGAATCAATTCAGAGGAAATGATTCATAGTTATATAAATAGTCAATCAAAGAAAGTAACTAGCTCAACAATCTAAATTAAAACATGGAAATAAGGAGGTATATCATGGTGAGTGGATTAAACTCACAAAAATAGAGTTCTTTACTCTTGTGAGTTTATACCCTTTATACTGTAATAAATAATGCTAGGTTAGGAGGAAGATTTATTTTACTGACATCGTGCATTCCATCAAGCAAAAGCTGTATTTTCGAAACAATAAAAGGCCGCTCTGAGAAGCCAATCTACGACTTCGTCTAGACTATCGCACCTGACATTTAAATATATAAAATCTTCCCTCTAAAAGAATAATAAAGGAAGAGTCATTCATTTTTAACATAACTTTATTCGATTCTTCGCCTACAGCTGTGTTTGTACTTAAAGTTATGACTGCGATTTTTTATTAATTTTCTAATAAGTTCAAAGTTAAATCAAAATGAATAATAATTTTAAGATTTCTTATACGAGTTAGTATTGTAAAATTTGAAATAGGGGTGGAAAATCTGTTCATCCATACATTCCCTTGATGAAATTAATTACAAAATGCAATGATAGATGTATCATTTAGTTTTCATAAAACTTGAAAGAACAACTATGGACAATTATTATTAGCATGTCCACACTATAATTTACCAGAAGTAATATGATGAGCACCTTACAACTTGCCTGATATATTAAGAGGAGGTTCAACATCAGGATTTAATTATAAATTGATTTTAATGGAATTTTTAACTCTAATTTACATTTAAACATACAGGAAGATCGGAACCAGTACTAATACTAACGTCAGCAAAGTATAGAATAATACAATCTGAATAAGTATATGATTATGATATAAAATGATATATTAATTTAAGGTTTATCTTCAGCAATAACTGTTTGCCTAAAATTAAGATTATATCCAAGAATAAATTATTTAAATCAAAACCACTACCCTATATTTACAACATTAAACAATATTGAATTATATTGAACTTAAAATTTTAACAAAAAATGATTTAAAAGGTAATCAAATAAGTAATCTTTTTATTTCATTAAAATCTGATTTTTTACCACAATAAAAATAATAACATATAGATTACTTTTTTATTTATAATTAATATGTCTAATTAGTATTTAATATTTTATTTAAAATAAATAACATGTATTTGTAAAAATTTAATTTTAACTAATAATACATTTTGAAATAAATATGCGTATAAAAATTATTAACAATATTACTATAATTATACTACCACTCCCCAATCCAGCTTCTTTCTCCTGCTCACCTCATTATCTATTTACATAATTCATTGCTTATTGGCAGGCCTTTACGCTCTATTATTTACATGCATCAATCAAACACATCCCAGTGCTTTCCTAATGTAAGATCACTCTAACTCAAATACGAAAGATTAATGATTGTGGTAGACGGTATTTGAGTTAGAGTGATCTTACATTAGGAAAGCACTGGGATGTGTTTGATTGATGCATGTGAATAATAGAGTGTAAAGGCCTGCCTAGAAGCCAATGAATTATGTAAATAGATAATGAGGTGAGCAGGAGAAAGAAGCTGGATTGGGGAGTGGCAGTATAATTATAGTAATATTGTTAATAAATTTTTTGGTATGGCTCATCTAGATTTGAGATATTAAATTGAATAAAATGGAAAACAAATCAATTATTATAATATCATAATTTAAAATTATTAAAAATTAAATTGTTTTAATAATAGGATATTATTTTTAAATTGAAAATAATAAATTTTGTAAAAAGTTTAAATATTAACAATTATTTCGTATTAAAAAATCAAGATAAAAGGATGCTGATAATGTAATCTGAGGACTTAGTCTTTGATCAATCTGGCATATATATTTAATATAGTATAAATTTATTTTTAATATATAATATAAAATATTTTGATTAATCTTGAATAAATAAATTATATTTATTTTATTTTTTATAACATTTATAATCTGTCCTATCTGTGATAAACCAATAAACCATTAACAATATTAGTATTATTTTACTACCACTCCCCAATCCTGTTTCCTTCTGCTGCTTACCGCATTAGCTTTCCACATAATTCATAGCTTCCAGTCAGGTCTTTACGCTATATTATTTACGTGGATCAATCAAACACATCCTAGTGCTTTCTTAATGTTGGATCACTCTAAGCTAGGCAAATCACGATTACAATATCACTTGCTCTACATATTAACGGTAGAGTGATCCAACATTAAGAAAGCACTGGGATGTGTTTGATTGATCCACGTAAATAATAAAGCGTAAAGACCTGACTGGAAGCTATGAATTATGTGGAAAGCTAATGCGGCGAGCAGTAGAAGGAGGCTGGTTTGGGGAGTGGTAGTAAAATAATTGTAATATGTTAATAATTTATGTGGCTTATCACAGATAGGACAGATTATAAATGCTATATAAAATCAAATAAATATAATTTATTTATTCAAGATTAATCAAAATATTCTATATTGCATTTTCCTATATTCATCTTAATTAATTTAAAACAAGGTTACGTTAAGTATTTATTAAAATTGTATATAAAATATTTTAATTAAATTAATAATACATGCTATAAAAAATTAAAATTAATAATTAATAATAAAAATACTTTATTTAGAATTCCATTATTTTGTATAAACAAAAATTATTAATAATAATACTATTATTTTACTACCACTGCCCAATCTAGCCTCCTTCTCCTGCTCGCCACATTAGCTTTTCACATAACTCATTGCTTCTAGGCGGGCCTTTACGCTCTATTATTCACATGCATCAATCAAACACATCCTAGTGCTTTCCTAATGTTGGATCACTCTAACGCAAATACAGTTAACCACAATCATCTATCTTTCGTATTTGCGTTAGAGTGATCCAACATCATGATAGCACTAGGATGTGTTTGATTAATCCATGTGAATAAAAGAGCGTAAAGACCCGCCTAGAAGCAATGAATTATGTAAAGAGCTAATGAGGTGAGCAGGAGAAGGAGTCTGGATTGGGAAGTGAGGAAAAAAATAGTAATATTATTAATAGTTATTTTGTGTGATTATATTTATAATCTTATAGCAATAAATATGTTTGATATAAAAGATAATTTTTTATCGATAATTTAAAATTTTAAATTAATTAGCATGTAAATAAATATTTCAATATTTTTATTCTTAAAATCATTAGATATACCAAATAATTAATTCTTAGTTTAAACTTTTTAATATCTAAGGAATAATAAACTTATTAAGCAACAATAAGTTATTAATAAATAATATTGCTTAATATATATTTTAACTTTAATATAATAGTATAAGCAGCTATAAATGGAACGAGTAGTGCTAAAAATTCTCTGTATTATCTTACTTAAAGTTTGAAATTAATTTTACTCAAAATGTTTTATCACAATTTTTTTGTAACTAAAGTAAACGACATTAATCATAAAATGGAAATGGTAAGATTAAGATAAAATAATACAAAAAAATGGTGAGAAAGAAAATCAAATGCATAATATTTTAATTATGAATGTCAAATGAGTGTATATGAATAATTTTCTTTTATTATCAGCATAGTTTTGCATAATTCTAAATATTTTCAGCAGTTCATTTATGTACTTTTGATTTTGTATATACTTAGACCTCTCTTAGAGCTTAGATGCAATATCTATTTTCTATTGTTTGCCTTTTCATCTTAGTCCTACAATCTCTTTTGCTGTTTTGTCTTCTAAATCTCTCTGAGCACCCATCTGCCTCATGTGATTACTTAATTGCTGGTCTCTCCACTATATGACTCTCTGATTTATCTCTTTGTGGTCTACCCCCAAGGTATCTGCAATATTCGGTCTTGTCCTCTGAAACCATCTCTACCACCTCTGCATCCTCCGCAGCCATCTCTTCATTCTCCTCTATAGTTGCTTGCCATCAGTTCGTCTCTTCTCTCACTCTTAGCCTGATCTCCATCTTCTTAAAACATCCCAATTCACGAGTTTCTCCTATACCCCTTGACTTAATCATCAGCTAGAAGATGGTCTCTACATTTGGCATCTCGTCAATTTATGTCAAACAAATATTGCAGGGGAAGTCACGGAAAGATTTTCGACTGGTGGGCGCCCAGGCATCACTCGATACTCCATATTTTAATCTACGGAAATGGGGTCTCATACTTAGACATCTATGCTGGGGCCAAGATAAGAAGGGATCTTTATTTGGAGGGACCATCCTATGCTATTGTGCGTGCGCTTTGAGCCACATTTCCAATGCTCAGACTGCGTGTATACTCCATTCAATTCAGTCTAACCTGCGAATCTTCTTAGCCTGCTAGTCTTGCCACTCTGTACTGAGCGTTTTCCTCTTTTTTGCTATTGGAAGACTAGGCGGATTCTTATACTATCTAATGGGGTTCAATAGAGATGGAATGCACTTACCAATAGGTAGGGAGAGGAATCTTGAAGTAGTTTAAAGTGAGCACTGCACTCGTTGGCATCTCGACCAATTATAAATCTCCTACTCAAGCACGTCAGATCTTCACTATGACTTTTTCGCACTAAATGGTGCAGGCGTAGATACCATGAGAGAAGGTGTAATCATTGAGTAATTAGCAACTAATACATGCTTTCTATTGCTAATACTTTTCAGGTCTAGAGTGTATTCTAATAGTCTCAGCGCAAATGGAGTTTCTACATCTTGCTCTTCTTAATCACAATGCACCTAGGACTACTTGAAATACGTTATCACCCTTCCGCAGCTCAAAGAGTCACAAGTATTGAGTTTATGTAGAGAAGGACACATTATCGTTATACCATAAAAAATAACTAGATATTTATGGCAGCCATGCGATGTAGATGCTTGAAATGATGTTACAGTAATTTTCAAATATGTCATGGCTTCCTCTCCCTCTGCATTCATATCTGCATGGGTCCCCGCAAGTAGTACTGGCTTAACAGCATTTTCACTGGACATCTCTGGTAGTGCCTGTGTATTTCTCATCAACCTATATCAGATAACTGTCTCAAGGAGGTCGCACTTAAGGGCTGTGAGGAATAATTTTAAGGACTGATTAATAATATTAATTTGATTTAATACTAAACATTGAGATTTTGTTGCTTTCTGTTTTGTGATAGAAGACTATAAATATATATAATAAAAAAGCCTATTGTAAAGAATAAAAAGCAACCAAATATATATAATTATATTGTTTATATTTGAATTAAAATTATAAATTAACAAATTTTATATTCGAAAAAATCTACTCTTTTATTATCAATCATAAATTTTTGAAAATTAAAAATTATTCAAATTCATCACTTAACGAAATACAATTATAAAATCATATATTAAAATTATAATGGATTAAATAGAAATTACCTATGATCAAAACCTCTTTGAATATATAGGCATTTCTTTAAAAATAAACATAGAGTAAGTTCCTTAAATTCTCATTTTTCTTATTAAAAAGTCTAATTTCACATTAATTTCACATTTTCTCTAATTATCTTCTATAATACTCATATATTTTTAGACTTAGTGTATTCTGATTGCGCTACCTAATATTCTCCTAATACACTAAGGAAAATTGTATAATAAAAATTACCGATAATATATAAATAATACGACATCTACTGGCACACTGCGCTAAACAACAAACAATTTCGAAAAAATTAAATAAATTTAGAATATATAATCACTAATTAATAACTAAATGATATATATCTATAAGAAATTACAAAAATGGTCCTTTTTTATTTCATTTTTCTCACATTAATCTAATTAAATTTAGTATAATATATATAAAGGCAGTTATCCTATTAATTTACGATTTAAAATTCCTTATTGTTTTCTATTTTATAATATTAATAAAATGGATTTTGTGTAAACCATTATTGAGAATAAACATCGTAAATCCATCTTAGAAATTTTTACTATGACTGAAGAATCTAAATGAAATGATCTCTTTGGCAAGAGATGTTACGTATGAAAACCTCTCTTATAATATAAAGATATTTATTGTGCTTCTTTAGATCCTCACTGCATTGTGAGAATAGGATCATTCCATTTAAACTGTATAAATTTCTACCGCTGATTAAAATCTTATAATACAAAGTGTAGTAATTATGCCAATTCCTATACTGGTCAATTGTTAAATATAACTCAGATTATCCTTAAGCTTAGCTGTTGTACAATTTAATACGAACTATTTGGTGAAAAAAGATAGGAACTTCATTGTTAGAGTTACTAACTAGGATCAGCAATATGGTGATTCAGGAATCCTTAGATTGTTTAATAGATAGTTGTAAATATATCATTTGAAAGTCTGATTATTCAATAAAGAAATACCAAGGGAATTTTATTGCATAAATAAGTAATTAGAACTTATATTACTGGGAATAGGCATAGCCACTAGACGATAGTATTATATTCCAAGAAAACATCAAGCAAAGCACAAATTAAAAAGAATGACAAGTGAAACAAGCCTGATAAATGGCTTTAAGAGCTGCGAAAATTGGTTGCTTAGTTTGGTTCCTAAGACATTTGTCTAAGCCAGAATTCAATTTTATCACTTTAAAGAAAAGAGAATTGATTGGTGTCCTTGCCACTCAGTAGCCAATATATTATGCTAAGGACATCCCTTGAATTCTTAACATATTCAAATTTTGAGATAAAAATAAAAGTTATTAAATTATCAAGTTGATTAAGACAACTTTAGTTAAAAACAGAATGATTCTATAAGTTCTTGTTATTCTTGGAAAGTGCAGCAAATACAGTTATATACCGCAAATTAATCAAGATCACAAAGTTTTTAAAGCAATCAAAATCCCAAAACCTTTCAGTAGTTTGATTGAGTTTTTGATTGATAAAAGTAGACTATTAGTGCATACTTATTAGGGTTTTAATAGGGTTTATTAGGGGATTTAATGTATAAATATTAGTAATTTAAGTGAGTATAACAAGTAAATTTTTAATATTTCACATAAATATAAGCTTAGAGTCATGTGGCAGTTCTCTGAATTTTATCTTTCTAAGTTACTGTTTGATTTTTTTCTATTGAATTCTCTTAACTTGACTTGATAATAGTTGAGTATGCAACTTCTCTTAGACCTCCATATAATATATTTTTTTCGAGAAGTTGTTTGATTCTCTGCTTAGAATCTCTCTCAATCCTGCAGCTAAAGTAATCGTTTCTTGGCATGTCGCTCTCTATTATTGTTACTGCTAGAGCCCAGATATCCATTAAGTGTCTCAATCTCTCCAATCATTCTCTCTCTCTGGGAAATATCCAGGAGTGCCGTATAAATTTCCTTATGCAGAAGCTTGCACTCTTTGAGCTCTGTTAAAGTCTATAATAAACTCTTAGAGGCTGAAAGTTCAACATGATATTCTCTGGCAACTATAACAGGGATGTAGAGCGAAAAATAAGGATTCTTGCTAGTATTTGTGGAGATTTGGCAGATATGCATTTTAAAAAGTTGTTGCAGTTTATA
>ARYC01021422.1:0-12637 GCA_000711775.1 Oxytricha trifallax
TAGGTTAGGAGGAAGATTTATTTTACTGACATCGTGCATTCCATCAAGCAAAAGCTGTATTTTCGAAACAATAAAAGGCCGCTCTGAGAAGCCAATCTACGACTTCGTCTAGACTATCGCACCTGACATTTAAATATATAAAATCTTCCCTCTAAAAGAATAATAAAGGAAGAGTCATTCATTTTTAACATAACTTTATTCGATTCTTCGCCTACAGCTGTGTTTGTACTTAAAGTTATGACTGCGATTTTTTATTAATTTTCTAATAAGTTCAAAGTTAAATCAAAATGAATAATAATTTTAAGATTTCTTATACGAGTTAGTATTGTAAAATTTGAAATAGGGGTGGAAAATCTGTTCATCCATACATTCCCTTGATGAAATTAATTACAAAATGCAATGATAGATGTATCATTTAGTTTTCATAAAATTTGAAAGAACAACTATGGACAATTATTATTAGCATGTCCACACTATACTTTTCCAGAAGTAATATGATGAGCACCTTACAACTTGCCTGATATATTAAGAGGAGGTTCAACATCAGGATTTAATTATAAATTGATTTTAATGGAATTTTTAACTTTAATTTCCATTTAAACATACAGGAAGATCGGAACCAGTACTAATACTAACGTCAGCAAAGTATAGAATAATACAATCTGAATAAGTATATGATTATGATTTAAAATGATATATTAATTTAAGGTTTATCTTCAGCAATAACTGTTTGCCTAAAATTAAGATTATATCCAAGAATAAATTATTTAAATCAAAACCACTACCCTATATTTACAACATTAAACAATATTGAATTATATTGAACTTAAAATTTTAACAAAAAATGATTTAAAAGGTAATCAAATAAGTAATCTTTTTATTTCATTAAAATCTGATTTTTTACCACAATAAAAATAATAACATATAGATTACTTTTTTATTTATAATTAATATGTCTAATTAGTATTTAATATTTTATTTAAAATAAATAACATGTATTTGTAAAAATTTAATTTTAACTAATAAAATAGTTAAATAAATTCCATCGACTAATATTTAATAATATTACTATTATTTTATTGCCACTCCCCAATCCAGCCTTCTTCTTCTGCTTGCCACATTAGCTTTTCACATAATTCATTGCTTATTGGCGGGTCTTTACGCTCTATTATTCAAATGCATCAATCAAACACATCCCAGTGTTTTCCTAATGTTGGATCACTCTAACGCAAATACGAAAGATTGATGATTGTGGTAGACGATATTTGCGTTAGAGTGATCCAACATTAGGAAAACACTGGGATGTGTTTGATTGATGCATTTGAATAATAGAGTGTTAAGGCTTGGCTAGAAGCAATAAATTATGTGATAAGCTAATGTGGCGAGCAGAAGAAAAAGGCTGGATTGGGGAGTGGTAGTATAATTATAGTAATATTGTTAATAAATTTTTTGGTATGGCTCATCTAGATTTGAGATATTAAATTGAATAAAATGGAAAACAATCAATTATTATAATATCATAATTTAATATTATTAAAAATTAAATTGTTTTAATAATAGGATATTATTTTTAAATTGAAAATAAAAATTTTGTAAAAAGTTTAAATATTAACAATTATTTCGTATTAAAAAATCAAGATAAAAGGATGATGATAATGTAAACTGAGGACTTAGTCTTTGTTCAATCTGGCATATATATTTAATATAGTATAAATTTATTTTTAATATATAATATAAAATATTTTGATTAATCTTGAATAAATAAATTATATTTATTTCATTTTATATAGCATTTATAATCTGTCCTATCTGTGATAAACCACATAAATTATTAACAATATTACTATTATTTTTCTATCATTCCCCAATCCTGCTTTCTTCTCCTGCTCGCCGCATTAGCTTTTCACATAATTCATTGCTTCTAGGCGGGTCTTTACACTCTATTATTCACATGGATCAATCAAACACATCCTAGTGCTTTCCTAATGGTAGATCACACTAACGCAGATAACGCCAAGAAGAAAGCTAGGTAATTGAGAATGGGAATTCTTCACGCTTAATCGTTAGAGTGATCCACCACCAGAAAAGCACTAGGATGTGTTTGATTGATCCATGTGAATAATAGAGCGTAAAGACCTGACTGGAAGCAATGAATTATGTGAAAAGCTAATGAGGCGAGCAGCAGAAGAAGGCAGAATTGAAAAGTGGTGAAAAATAATAGTAATATTGTTAATAATTTATGTGGCTTATCACAGATAGGACAGATTATAAATGCTATATAAAATCAAATAAATATAATTTATTTATTCAAGATTAATCAAAATATTCTATATTGCATTTTCCTATATTCATCTTAATTAATTTAAAACAAGGTTACGTTAAGTATTTATTAAAATTGTATATAAAATATTTTAATTAAATTAATAATACATGCTATAAAAAATTAAAATTAATAATTAATAATAAAAATACTTTATTTAGAATTCCATTATTTTGTATAAACAAAAATTATTAATAATAATACTATTATTTTACTACCACTGCCCAATCTAGCCTCCTTCTCCTGCTCGCCACATTAGCTTTTCACATAACTCATTGCTTCTAGGCGGGCCTTTACGCTCTATTATTCACATGCATCAATCAAACACATCCTAGTGCTTTCCTAATGTTGGATCACTCTAACGCAAATACAGTTAACCACAATCATCTATCTTTCGTATTTGCGTTAGAGTGATCCAACATCATGATAGCACTAGGATGTGTTTGATTAATCCATGTGAATAAAAGAGCGTAAAGACCCGCCTAGAAGCAATGAATTATGTAAAAAGCTAATGAGGTGAGCAGGAGAAGGAAGCAGGATTGGGAAATGGTATAAAAAATAGTAATATTATTAATAGTTTGTGTGATTATATTTATAATCTTATAGCAATAAATATGTTTAATATAAAAGATAATTTTTTATCGATAAGTTAAAAATTAAAATTAATTAGCATGTAAAAAATATATCAATATTTTTATTCTTAAAATCATGAAATATACCAAATAATGAATTCTTAGTTTAAAAATTTTAAAATCTAAGGAATAATAAACTTATCAAGCAACAATAAGTTATTAATAAATAATAATCCTTAATATATATATTAACTTTAATATAATAGTATAAGCAGCTATTAATGGAACGAGTAGTGCTAAAAATTCTCTGTATTATCTTACTTAAAGTTTGAAATTAATTTTACTCAAAATGTTTTATCACAATTTTTTTGTAACTAAAGTAAACGACATTAATCATAAAATGGAAATGGTAAGATTAAGATAAAATAATACAAAAAAATGGTGAGAAAGAAAATCAAATGCATAATATTTTAATTATGAATGTCAAATGAGTGTATATGAATAATTTTCTTTTATTATCAGCATAGTTTTGCATAATTCTAAATATTTTCAGCAGTTCATTTATGTACTTTTGATTTTGTATATACTTAGACCTCTCTTAGAGCTTAGATGCAATATCTATTTTCTATTGGTTTGCCTTTTCATCTGAGTCCTACAATTACTTTTGCTGTTTTGTCTTCTAAATCTCTCTGAGCACCCATCTGCCTCATGTGATTCCTTAATTGCGTCTCTCCACTATATTGTGACTCTCTGATTTATCTCTTTGTGGTCTACCCCCAAGGTATCTGCAATATTCGGTCTTGTCCTCTGAAACCATCTCTACCACCTCTGCATCCTCCGCAGCCATCTCTTCATTCTCCTCTATAGTTGCTTGCCATCAGTTCGTCTCTTCTCTCACTCTTAGCCTGATCTCCATCTTCTTAAAACATCCCAATTCACGAGTTTCTCCTATACCCCTTGACTTAATCATCAGCTAGAAGATGGTCTCTACATTTGGCATCTCGTCATTTATGTCAAACAAATATTGCAGGGGAAGTCACGGAAAGATTTTCGACTGGTGGGCGCCCAGGCATCACTCGATACTCCATATTTTAATCTACGGAAATGGGGTCTCATACTTAGACATCTATGCTGGGGCCAAGATAAGAAGGGATCTTTATTTGGAGGGACCATCCTATGCTATTGTGCGTGCGCTTTGAGCCACATTTCCAATGCTCAGACTGCGTGTATACTCCATTCAATTCAGTCTAACCTGCGAATCTTCTTAGCCTGCTAGTCTTGCCACTCTGTACTGAACGTTTTCCTCTTTTTTGCTATTGGAAGACTAGGCGGATTCTTATACTATCTAATGGGGTTCAATAGAGATGGAATGCACTTACCAATAGGTAGGGAGAGGAATCTTGAAGTAGTTTAAAGTGAGCACTGCACTCGTTGGCATCTCGACCAATTATAAATCTCCTACTCAAGCACGTCAGATCTTCACTATGACTTTTTCGCACTAAATGGTGCAGGCGTAGATACCATGAGAGAAGGTGTAATCATTGAGTAATTAGCAACTAATACATGCTTTCTATTGCTAATACTTTTCAGGTCTAGAGTGTATACTAATAGTCTCAGCGCAAATGGAGTTTCTACATCTTGCTCTTCTTAATCACAATGCACCTAGGACTACTTGAAATACTTATCACCCTTCCGCACTCAAAGAGTCACAAGTATTGAGTTTATGTAGAGAAGGACACATTATCGTTATACCATAAAAAATAACTAGATATTTATGGCAGCCATGCGATGTAGATGCTTGAAATGATGTTACAGTAATTTTCAAATATGTCAATGGCTTCCTCTCCCTCTGCATTCATATCTGCATGGGTCCCCGCAAGTAGTACTGGCTTAACAGCATTTTCACTGGACATCTCTGGTAGTGCCTGTGTATTTCTCATCAACCTATATCAGATAACTGTCTCAAGGAGGTCGCACTTAAGGGCTGTGAGGAATAATTTTAAGGACTGATTAATAATATTAATTTGATTTAATACTAAACATTGAGATTTTGTTGCTTTCTGTTTTGTGATAGAAGACTATAAATATATATAATAAAAAAGCCTATTGTAAAGAATAAAAAGCAACCAAATATATATAATTATATTGTTTATATTTGAATTAAAATTATAAATTAACAAATTTTATATTCGAAAAAATCTACTCTTTTATTATCAATCATAAATTTTTGAAAATAAAAAATTATTAAAATTCATCACTTAACGAAATAGTATTATAAAATTATATATTAAAATTATAATGGATTAAATAGAAATTACCTATGATCAAAACCTCTTTGAATATATAGACATTTCTTTAAAAATAAACATAGAGTAAGTTCCTAAAATTCTCATTTATCTTATTAAAAAGTATAATTTCACATTATTTTCACAATTTCTCTAATTATCTTCTAAAATACTCATATATTTTTAGATTTAGTGTATTCTGATTGCGCTACCTAATATTCTCCTTATACACTAGGAAAATTGTATAATAAAAATTACCGATAATATATAATTAATACCGCATCTACAAGCACACTCCGCTAAACAACAAACGATTTCGAAAAATTTAAATAAATTTAGAATAAATAATCACTAATTAATAACTAAATGAGATATAACTAATAGAAATTACAAAAATGGTCATTTTTTATTTCTTTTTTCTCACATTAATCTAATTAAATTTAGCATATTATATATAAAGGCAGTTATCCTATTAATTTATTATTAAAATTCCTTATTGTTTTCTATTTTATAATATTAATAAAATGGATTTTGTGTAAACCATTATTGAGAATAAACATCGTAAATCCATCTTAGAAATTTTTACTATGACTGAAGAATCTAAATGAAATAATCTCTTTGGCAAGAGATGTTACGCATGAAAACCTCTCTTATAATATAAAGATATTTATTGTGCTTCTTTAGATCCTCACTGCATTGTGAGAATAGGATCATTCCATTTAAACTGTATAAATTTCTACCGCTGATTAAAATCTTATAATACAAAGTGTAGTAATTATGCCAATTCCAATACTGGTCAATGGTTAAATATAACTCAGATTATCCTTAAGCTTAGCAGTTGTACAATTTAATACGAACTATTTGGTGAAAAAAGATAGGAACTTCATTGTTAGAGTTACTAACTAGGATCAGCAATATGGTGATTCAGGAATCCTTAGATTGTTTAATAGATAGTTGTAAATATATCATTTGAAAGTCTGATTATAAAATAAAGAAATACCAAGGGAATTTTATTGCATAAATAAGTAATTAGAACTTATATTACTGGGAATAGGCATAGCCACTAGACGATAGTATTATATTCCAAGAAAACATCAAGCAAAGCACAAATTAAAAAGAATGACAAGTAAAACAAGCCTGATAAATAACTTTAAGAGCTGCGAAAATTGGTTGCTTAGTTTGGTTCCTAAGACATTTGTCTAAGCCAGACATTCAATTTTATCACTTTAAAGAAAAGAGAATTGATTGGTGTCCTTGCCACTCAGTAGCCAATATATTATGCTAAGGACATCCCTTGAATTCTTAACATATTCAAATTTTGAGATAAAAATAAAAGTTATTAAATTATCAAGTTGATTAAGACAACTTTAGTTAAAAACAGAATGATTCTATAAGTTCTTGTTATTCTTGGAAAGTGCAGCAAATACAGTTATATACCGCAAATTAATCAAGATCACAAAGTTTTTAAAGCAATCAAAATCCCAAAACCTTTCAGTAGTTTGATTGAGTTTTTGATTGATAAAAGTAGACTATTAGTGCATACTTTATTAGTGTTTTAATAGGGTTTATGAAGGGGTTTAATGTTTAAATATTAGTAATTTAAGTGAGTATAACAAGCGAGTTTTTTTAATATTTCACATAAATATAAGCTTAGAGTCATGTGGCAGTTCTCTGAATTTTATCTTTCTAAGTTACTGTTTGATTTTTTTCTATTGAATTCTCTTAACTTGACTTGATAATAGTTGAGTATGCAACTTCTCTTAGACCTCCATATAATATATTTTTTTCGAGAAGTTGTTTGATTCTCTGCTTAGAATCTCTCTCAATCCTGCAGCTAAAGTAATCGTTTCTTGGCATGTCGCTCTCTATTATTGTTACTGCTAGAGCCCAGATATCCCATTAAGTGTCTCCATCTCTCCAATTCTCTCTCTCTGGGAAATATCCAGGAGTGCCGTATAAATTTCCTTATGCAGAAGCTTGCACTCTTTGAGCTCTGTTAAAGTCTATAATAAACTCTTAGAGGCTGAAAGTTCAACATGATATTCTCTGGCAACTATAACAGGGATGTAGAGCGAAAAATAAGGATTCTTGCTAGTATTTGTGGAGATTTGCAGATATGCATTTTAAAAAGTTGTTGCAGTTTATATGAAATTGCTTTCAATTTCAACTTGAGGATCCAAGAGAAGGGGCTTGATTCAAGCAAATCTATTGAAAATGATTGCAAAATTGAGCAATGAGAAATCTTAGTGGATAAAATACGATATTAAAATATAATTTATTTCAATTGCAACTATCACAGGGATGTAGAACGAAAAATAAGGATTCTTGCTAGTATTTGTGGAGATTTGGCAGATATGCATTTTAAAAAGTTGTTGCAGTTTATATGAAATTGCTTTCAATTTCCACTTGAGGATCCAAGAGAAGGGGCTTGATTCAAGCAAATCTATTGAAAATGATTGCAAAATTGAGCAATGAGAAATCTTCGTGGATAAAATACGATATTAAAATATAATTTATTTCAATTGCAACTATCACAGGGATGTAGAGCGAATAATAAGGATTCTTGCTAGTATTTGTGGAGATTTGGCAGATATGCATTTTAAAAAGTTGTTGCAGTTTATATGAAATTGCTTTCAATTTCCACTTGAGGATCCAAGAGAAGGGGCTTGATTCAAGCAAATCTATTGAAAATGATTGCAAAATTGAGCAATGAGAAATCTTCGTGGACAAAATATGATATTTAAATATAATTTATTTCAATTGCAACTTTCACAGGGATGTAGAGCGAAAAATAAGGATTCTTGCTAGTATTTTTGGAGATTTGGCAGATATGCATTTTAAAAAGTTGTTGCGTTTATATGAAATTGCTTTCAATTTCCACTTGAGGATCCAAGAGAAGGGGCTTGATTCAAGCAAATCTATTGAAAATGATTGCAAAATTGAGCAATGAAATATCTTCGTGGATAAAATACGATATTAAAATATAATTTATTTCAATTGCAACTATCACAGGGATGTAGAGCGAAAAATAAGGATTCTTGCTAGTATTTTTGGAGATTTGGCAGATATGCATTTTAAAACGTTGTTGCAGTTTATATGAAATTGCTTTCAATTTCCACTTGGAGGATCCAAGAGAAGGGGCTTGATTCAAGCAAATCTATTGAAAATGATTGCAAAATTGAGCAATGAGAAATCTTCGTGGATAAAATACGATATTAAAAAATAATTTATTTCAATTGCAACTATCACAGGGATGTAGAGCAAAAAATAAGGATTCTAGCTAGTATTTTTGGAGATTTGGCAGATATGCATTTTAAAATGTTGTTGCAGTTTATATGAAATTGCTTTCAATTTCCACTTGAGGATCCACGAGAAGGGGCTTGATTCAAGCAAATCTATTGAAAATGATTGCAAAATTGAGCAATGAGAAATCTTCGTGGATAAAATACGATATTAAAAAATAATTTATTTCAATTGCAACTATCACAGGGATGTAGAGCAAAAAATAAGGATTCTAGCTAGTATTTTTGGAGATTTGGCAGATATGCATTTTAAAATGTTGTTGCAGTTTATATGAAATTGCTTTCAATTTCCACTTGAGGATCCAAGAGAGGTGCTTGCTTGATTCAAGCAAATCTATTGAAAATGATTGCAAAATTGAGCAATGAGAAATCTTTGTAGATAAAATACGATATTAATAAATAAATTATTTCAATTGCAACTATCACAAGGATTTAGAGCGAAAAATTAGGATTCTTGCTAGTATTTGTGGAGATTTGGCAGATATGCATTTTAAAAAGTTGTTGCAGTTTATATGAAATTGCTTTCAATTTCAACTTGAGGATCCAAGAGAAGGGGCTTGATTCAAGCAAATCTATTGAAAATGATTGCAAAATTGAGCAATGAGAAATCTTAGTGGATAAAATACGATATTAAAATATAATTTATTTCAATTGCAACTATCACAGGGATGTAGAACGAAAAATAAGGATTCTTGCTAGTATTTGTGGAGATTTGGCAGATATGCATTTTAAAACGTTGTTGCAGTTTATATGAAATTGCTTTCAATTTCCACTTGAGGATCCAAGAGAAGGGGCTTGATTCAAGCAAATCTATTGAAAATGATTGCAAAATTGAGCAATGAGAAATCTTCGTGGATAAAATACGATATTAAAATATAATTTATTTCAATTGCAACTATCACAGGGATGTAGAGCGAATAATAAGGATTCTTGCTAGTATTTGTGGAGATTTGGCAGATATGCATTTTAAAAAGTTGTTGCAGTTTATATGAAATTGCTTTCAATTTCCACTTGAGGATCCAAGAGAAGGGGCTTGATTCAAGCAAATCTATTGAAAATGATTGCAAAATTGAACAATGAGAAACTTTCGTAGATAAAATACGATATTAAAATATAATTTATTTCAATTGCAACTATCACAGGGATGTAGAGCGAAATATAAGGATCCTTGCTAGTATTATTGGAGATTTGGGCAGATATGCATTTTAAAAAGTTGTTGCAGTTTATATGAAATTGCTTTCAATTTCCACTTGAGGATCCAAGAGAAGGAGCTTGCTTGATTCAAGATAATCTATTGAAAATGATTGCAAAATTGAGCAATGAGAAATCTTCGTGGATAAAATACGATATTAAAATATAATTCATTTCAATTGCAATTATCACAAGGATGTAGAGCGAAAAATAAGGATTCTTGCTAGTATTTGTGGAGATTTGGCAGATATGCATTTTAAAAAGTTGTTGCAGTTTATATGAAATTGCTTTCAATTTCCACTTGAGGATCCAAGAGAAGGAGCTTGCTTGATTCAAGATAATCTATTGAAAATGATTGCAAAATTGAGCAATGAGAAATCTTCGTGGATAAAATACGATATTAAAATATAATTCATTTCAATTGCAATTATCACAAGGATGTAGAGCGAAAAATAAGGATTCTTGCTAGTATTTGTGGAGATTTGGCAGATATGCATTTTAAAAAGTTGTTGCAGTTTATATGAAATTGCTTTCAATTTCCACTTGAGGATCCAAGAGAAGGAGCTTGCTTGATTCAAGATAATCTATTGAAAATGATTGCAAAATTGAGCAATGAGAAATCTTCGTGGATAAAATACGATATTAAAATATAATTCATTTCAATTGCAATTATCACAAGGATGTAGAGCGAAAAATAAGGATTCTTGCTAGTATTTGTGGAGATTTGGCAGATATGCATTTTAAAAAGTTGTTGCAGTTTATATGAAATTGCTTTCAATTTCAACTTGAGGATCCAAGAGAAGGGGCTTGATTCAAGCAAATCTATTGAAAATGATTGCAAAATTGAGCAATGAGAAATCTTAGTGGATAAAATACGATATTAAAATATAATTTATTTCAATTGCAACTATCACAGGGATGTAGAACGAAAAATAAGGATTCTTGCTAGTATTTGTGGAGATTTGGCAGATATGCATTTTAAAACGTTGTTGCAGTTTATATGAAATTGCTTTCAATTTCCACTTGAGGATCCAAGAGAAGGGGCTTGATTCAAGCAAATCTATTGAAAATGATTGCAAAATTGAGCAATGAGAAATTTTCGTGGACAAAATTCGATATTAAAATATAATTTATTTCAATTAGAACTATCACAGGGATGTAGAGCGAAAAATAAGGATTCTTCCTAGTAATTTTAGAGATTTGGCAAATATGCATTTTAAAAAGTTGTTGCAGTTTATATGATATTGCTTTAAATTTCCACTTGAGGATCTAAGAGAAGGTGCTTGATTCAAGCAAATCTATTGAAAATGATTGCAAAATTGAGCAATGAGAAACTTTCGTAGATAAAATACGATATTAAAATATAATTTATTTCAATTGCAACTATCACAGGGATGTAGAGCGAAATATAAGGATCCTTGCTAGTATTATTGGAGATTTGGCAGATATGCATTTTAAAAAGTTGTTGCAGTTTATATGAAATTTCTTTCAATTTCCACTTGAGGATCCAAGAGAAGGGGCTTGATTCAAGCAAATCTATTGAAAATGATTGCAAAATTGAGCAATGAGAAATCTTCGTGGATAAAATACGATATTAAAATATAATTTAATTCAATTGCAACTATCACAGGGATGTAGAGCGAAAAATAAGGATTCTTGTTAGTATTTTAGGAGATTTGGCAGATATGAATTTTAAAAAGTTGTTGCATTCTTTATGAAATTGCTTTAAATTTCCACTTGAGGATCCAAGACAAAGGGCTTGCTTGATTCAAGCAAATCTATTGAAAATGATTGCAAAATTGAGCAATGAGAAATCTTCGTGGATAAAATACGATATTAAAATATAATTTATTTCAATTGCAACTATCACAGGGATGTAGAGCGAATAATAAGGATTCTTGCTAGTATTTGTGGAGATTTGGCAGATATGCATTTTAAAAAGTTGTTGCAGTTTATATGAATTGCTTTCAATTTCCACTTGAGGATCCAAGAGAAGGGGCTTGATTCAAGCAAATCTATTGAAAATGATTGCAAAATTGAGCAATGAGAAATCTTCGTGGATAAAATACGATATTAAAATATAATTTATTTCAATTGCAACTATCACAGGGATGTAGAGCGAATAATAAGGATTCTTGCTAGTATTTGTGGAGATTTGGCAGATATGCATTTTAAAAAGTTGTTGCAGTTTATATGAAATTGCTTTCAATTTCCACTTGAGGATCCAAGAGAAGGAGCTTGCTTGATTCAAGATAATCTATTGAAAATGATTGCAAAATTGAGCAATGAGAAATCTTCGTGGATAAAATACGATATTAAAATAT
The DNA here is from genome assembly GCA_000711775.1 of Oxytricha trifallax. NCBI lineage: Eukaryota > Ciliophora > Spirotrichea > Sporadotrichida > Oxytrichidae > Oxytricha > Oxytricha trifallax. The sequence continues at coordinate 11,995 of ARYC01021422.1, forward strand.
AATTCATTTCAATTGCAATTATCACAAGGATGTAGAGCGAAAAATAAGGATTCTTGCTAGTATTTGTGGAGATTTGGCAGATATGCTATTTTAAAAAGTTGTTGCAGTTTATATGAAATTGCTTTCAATTTCCACTTGAGGATCCAAGAGAAGGAGCTTGCTTGATTCAAGATAATCTATTGAAAATGATTGCAAAATTGAGCAATGAGAAATCTTCGTGGATAAAATACGATATTAAAATATAATTCATTTCAATTGCAATTATCACAAGGATGTAGAGCGAAAAATAAGGATTCTTGCTAGTATTTGTGGAGATTTGGCAGATATGCATTTTAAAAAGTTGTTGCAGTTTATATGAAATTGCTTTCAATTTCCACTTGAGGATCCAAGAGAAGGAGCTTGCTTGATTCAAGATAATCTATTGAAAATGATTGCAAAATTGAGCAATGAGAAATCTTCGTGGATAAAATACGATATTAAAATATAATTCATTTCAATTGCAATTATCACAAGGATGTAGAGCGAAAAATAAGGATTCTTGCTAGTATTTGTGGAGATTTGGCAGATATGCATTTTAAAAAGTTTTTGCATTTTTTATGAAATTGCTTTCAATTTCCACTTGAGGATCCAAGAGAAGGGGCTT
>ARYC01021423.1:0-27309 GCA_000711775.1 Oxytricha trifallax
AATAACAAAAAATATTAAAAAAATATAACAAACTCATTTAAAATAATGTTTATTATTATTAACCCTATTAATTTATGATTTTTCTTTAGATTTACTTATTATAATATTTATATAAGATTATTCTTGGTATAAAAAATTATTCATAACTGTAACAATTTTATTCTTATTATTTAATTTTCTAATTTTGTATACTAAAGGAAAGAGGTGCATGAATAAATTGTTATAATGTTTTATTGATAAAATTTCTAACATATTCTTTTGTTATAATTCGATAAAATTTTATAATTTGAACAAGTTTAAGTTGTAATAAATGCTATTTACCTTTTAAACACAATGCTTTTAAATTAATAAATTTTTTTAAATTTGTAAATTATTATTGTTAAGAATAGCTTGAAACTTTTTATCTGTAATAAATTTCATGAATTTAATAAAATAAAAATTTTAATTTTTACTTTAAAGTTTTTTAGAGTTGTCATGGAATGTTATATTTTGTCAAATAAAGTTGAGTTAGGTAATTTATATCATGAATTATTCTTATGCTAAGAACCTTCTAAGTTTATATTTTACCTTCACCATCTATAGTTTCTAATTTATGAATTTACATGACAAAATCTTTGTTATTTATCAATTCACTTATTTCGTCTTTAATTTAATTGACTTATCCATTGTTCTTTCATTTTCATCTAAGTATTTTCTTTGAAAGGCAATATTTTTTCCTCATTTTCCTTATTTCTTGAGCAGTTCTATTTCTCGTCGTTTCAATTTCGCATCATAAATCAATTAAGAGAACTTCTTTCTGATTATAGAATAATATAACGTCACTGATCCATCTTTAATAGAGGATGCAACTATTCACATTAGCACTGTATATATTTAAGCAATCCAGTTTTACCTTTAGAAAAGAGATACAATTTTCAATCAATATAAATGATGAAATTACAAAGTTATTCAGTTTTAATTCTTTAAGTCATAGCCTCGTAAAGGCTTACTTCCTTCCATCTATAATATTTTGAAAATAAAGAGTATATTTTAAATTTTAGAAATTAGTCGAGCAATCCTGAATTAAATAATCGCACAATTCTTTTTTACTCCTTATTTTCACTATTATTTAGTGGATATAAACTTGTTATATAATTCTTTCCATTTCTTACAGTAGTTTAGAAATATTTTATTAAAAGAGTAATAGTAACCTTATTATAAAAACGTTTTTATTATTATAAAAAAATTGTTTAACTAGGTTTTGAATAATAATAATACAATTAATTTACCCTGAAAAAGAATAAAATCTTTATAATAAAATAATTCAACAAAAATCATAATTATATTCAAAATAACTATTTTTATATTTTTTTTATAAGAAAATTAATTGAAAAAACATAATTAAATTAATGCTGCTAAATACAACCTTTGACAGCCATTAATTTATAATTTTGACTCTAAAATGAAGCATGGTCTATAATAATTCAAGCTAATTTGATTAAATAAGTTTCTGAGACAAATTATATTATGCTATAAAAAAAAGAATTACGCTGTCATAATTAATTTCAGGGGATTCCACGTGTTAATTGATAAAAGCTAAAAAATGAAGTCAACAAATCTTTGAGTAAAGATCTTTTCAATTAAATTTCTGAAAATGATTCAAATAACTATAAAGTAAAATAAAAAATTGGTTTCAACAAATTAGGAGCTAATAAAAAAATTTAAGGTAATAAATAATCTAAAATATATTTATATTATTAGCCTAAAGTATAATAAGTTTATTGATTTAAGGGAACTGCTTTAAAATTTAAATGCATAAACATTTTAAAATAAGATGATGTCATATTAATATTTTAATAAAACAATAAACAGCACTTACAGAAACTGAGAACTTAAGATAGAAAAATTAATAAAGGAAATAAGAATTTATTTGAAAATAAATTTTAGAGATAACGATAAAATAAATAATAATAAATAGGTAAATTAAGAGAAATTCATATCAATGAGAAAAAAAGCTTAAATATAACATAATTGTATTTTATTTGATAAATTTAATATAATGAACAACAAGCATGGATAGTAAAATACGAGATGATTTAGTATCAATTCAAAAATATATGTAATGCAACTGCTTAATGAGCTAGCAGCGACATTGAGAATATCATTGCACTTAAAAATTGAATTCTGGACATCTTTGGCTAAAAAAAAACAAGCCAGAATTTAATAGAATGCATTTATTAAAAACTATCGTAGCCAGGATATTTAGATTTTAGTTGCACTTCTAGTTGGATGCTTTTAAAGAGTAAATATCGATAATTAGGAAGATGAAGACGATGACCTTGGAGTTACTTTGTTACCTGGAAGCGCTAATTCATTACTAGTTGGCAATTAAATAATGGATCGAATCTTGGCTTTTAAGTAAAACTTCATCGTAATATATGATTTAATTGACACCTAGCCTCATTGAGTATCTCTTATAACTATCATGAAATGCTTTGAACTGCATATTAAGTTTAATTTATCAAATATCAAAAACAATACTTTTATATTTATTTTTTTTTCTCATTGATTTGAATTTCTCTTAATTTACCTATTTTTTTTATGTAATAATTTGCTTTATAAGAAACTTAACATTCTAGTTATGAGTACAAACAATCAGAGGATTACCCTTTCCAGCCAATTTGCAGCTAAGAAAATTTTGAATAGTGTTTTTTTTGAAAAATATAAATAAAAATGATATCATCAAATAAGCAAATGAAGTTTTGAGGATTTTTAGGAATGAAAAATTATTGAGTCTATTAAAAAGGATATGCTGAATATATTTTAAATCTGGAATATCTATTAGTGAATAAGATGAATATCAAATTAACAATTGGAAATAAGACACTTAGAGTATTTTCTACTTAATCTATGAAAAAATCCTGCCAGAGCTTTTAAAAATTGGAGAAGAAGATTTGAAATTAGTAGCTTTTAAGAAAAATAAAACTTCTTTAATTAAACTTACTATGATCGGATCCTTATCATTTGAAATGTCTACATTTGATAAGTTTTTTTCTGTTTTCAAAATTATGTTAATATTCAAGATCTGAGGTTTTATTTAAAATCGTCCCTAATGATTGGAGAAAAAACGCAGAAAATTAAAGCATAAAAGGTCAGAGGATTTTCATCTATGCTATAACTAAAAGCTCAAATAACAGAACTTTCAAAGAATTTAATTGAAATTAAATTAAAATGAATCGCCATCATATTTAAAGAGTATTTTATCAATTAATTTATAAATCTCGAATCTCTGAACTATCCTTATAAAAACCATATTGATTTAGTAAATATGGCTTTATGAGTCAATTTTTTTTCCAAAAAATTAATCTGGATTTAAGTTCTTAGTTTGATTTTGATTTTTTTATGAATTTTTCAGCAGCCTTTAACTAAAATTTAAGTCAACTTATATAGTCAATCCTTCTTGTATTTTCTGATTAGAAATTATAGCATTTTTAAATATTTAAGTTATAATATTCTTTATTATTAATTTCCTATTTTTCCTGTTTTTATTATTTTCGGTTTTATTTTGTTTTAGACAGTTGCTATGTCAAGTCAACTCTCTAAGTTAAAAAAAATTACCACTTACCACAAACTAATTTTAAGAACCTGGAATAAATGAAATGGATACATTAATTTTCTTGTGGCATTAGCACTTTCCTATTAGCAACGGATATATAAAACCCTATGAATAAATTTTATAGAAGAATTTGGGAATATAAATAATAAATTTAATAAAATATATTATGCATTAACTCATTCTTAAGCTTTATTATTTAAATAATTATAAATTTAATCATATTGAATAAATTCTATTATTTTTTACCTTCTTGCCATATCAGTACCTCTTTTAAATTTTCACTTGTAAAATTTAATAAATTATGTCCAATTCATTGTCATTCTGATTGATTACTTGCAGCTCATTTCTTAGATCTTTAACCTAATCCTCTTAGTTTATTAGCTTTTCTTAATTATATAAGATATATCGTATACTGTTATTTCTTTAAGTTCATGGCGCTATTCATCTAACTATTTTAAAATTCTTCAATTTGCTTTTTCAGTTTCTTTTAATTACTTCAATACTATGTAAAACCAAATTATTTCATAAAACAGGAATTTTTAACAGATAAATCGATGGGCATAAATTAGGAATTTAAATTTAAACTTATGGGTTAATTCCTATGAGTGACAAAATTTTTTAAGCAATTAGTAAAATGTACAAAATTATATAACAAAAATTATCTTTAAAATGTTAATTTGAGTATTTCATATCTTCTTATTCTACTAATATTTTTCGTATTAAATATTAATATTTATTAAAATTTATACTAATCTATATAGTATAAATCATCATCATAATTTTTTTAAGTTTAATATAATAAACAATATTTTGAACATTTATTCAGTACACTACTTTACCCAAAAGAATAGAGTGAACCTTATTTAACTATTAAAATTTTAAATAACCTCGCGTAGTATATATTTTAATTTCTTATAGATTTATTATATCTAAATAGAATTATAGAAACATATTCTAGGTATCCTAAAATGCCTTTTTTGTGGTTAAAAAAATTATTAGAGCAAATCATTATATAAATTCTATAATTAACAGATTATTATATTTTCTATGTAAAATTAGCATAAGTGCAAAAGTGATTATATGAATCTCGAATATATATTAAACTTAACTAAAATAATTACAGATAATCAATTGTACCGCTCTAAAATTTTTAAAGGAAGTCAAAAAGTTATTTGCATATAAATTAATTTAGCATTATTTATAATTATTTTGTCTTAATTGAAAATATCTGTATAACAAAGAAAAATTGTTTAATTCGCTAAAACATTCTTTATATTTAATGGTTAATTATGTTATTTATTAATTAAAAAATATTTTAAATATGTAGTTTCGAAAAGGTTATTCATAATAGCAATTTTATATAAATAAATCTAACTTAGAGCTCTCAAAATAATCTTAATCTTATTCTGAATAATTGTAGGATTACACCTAATAAAAAAGTTTACCAGAGCTGTTTGTTTAAGTAATAAATAATTATTAAATATAATATTTTATTTAGATATATATATTTTTAATTTAATTAGTGTTAATAAGTTTTAAAACTATATCCTCAATGTCTAAATTTTTTCCATAAAGGTTATCACTAATTAATTTTCCTGCAGTTCTGTCTTTTATAATAAATATGTAGTCCTTTGCAAATAATTCTATAATTTTTGTTATTGGGATTATTGCTTTTAGTATTTCTAAGCTAATCTGGCTTTAATTATGCTTTTCCTCTCTTAGCTTTGATAATATTTGAGTAAGCATGAAGAACATTGTCAAAATATTTTTCTTCATTTTTGCTTATAACAAATTTTTTAATAATGGATCTTAAGCATTCTATCTAAAACTTAAATCTGTAATTAAAACATTTGGATATTCCCATAAAATTTTAAATTAAAAAACTACTTTTTTTATTCCTAAAATTGTCTATATTTAAAGCGTGATAGTTCGCTTGAATAATTCTAAGATTTTTTTGAATTTAAGTTTTATATTCAGTTTATTATTAAGCATATTATTTCTATTTTTATTTGCCAATTTATTTTAAATCTTTGTTTCTTTGCAGTCAATTTATTCTAACCTAAATTTCTTATTCTCTCGTTTTCTCTTTTAAATTAAGTATACTAATTACTCTTGCACTGATTCCAGAAGTTTATTGTCTATATCTATCCTTACTTGTTCCAAATTAAACTATTTGCTGTAACATTCCTTGCTTTTTAAGTCGTTGCAAATTTAGTGAGGCTTAGAAAAAAATCTAACAAATAAATTCGGTGATTTATTGCATCAATAAAACTGATATGTTTAGATTAAGAATAAAATTAATATTAGTATAGCCATATTTAATTCCTTATAAACCAAAATTAAATAACTAAAAAGAATTATTTAAAAAAAAGTAAAAATGTTCATATATATTTATAATCTTAATATAATAAAGATATTTAATAAAGAACATTCATTGATTTAAAATTTATTTCTACTATTTTGAAAGAAGAGTTTTAGAAGTTTTTTAAATTCTGTGTTAAAGTACAAACCTTATAAATTTATAATTAAACTTCTTACGGTGATCCATTTTCTTTGTTAATTGAGTAATTTTTCCATATATTTAAAAATAATTTTTTTTTATGTGTTGTATATTATTACTTAATTAAACTTTATCAAATAAATGGCAACTGTAGATTGAAGTTGATAGGTATTTAAATGAATTTTCTCACATTTCATATTAATACAATTTTTTTAAAAAGTTAATTCAAGTCTCTATATTAAGTGTAAAATGAAAAATAGGTTGTTACCATTTTATTAGAGAAATTTGAAAGTTCGATGAATGTTCTAAATAATAAAAAATTTCATCTGATTCTTTTAATATTTCATTCGATTTGCAGTTTAATAACTTAATTTATAAAAATTTTAATCGTCAAAATTTTGAATACTCATAGTATTTATTGCTAACCTCTTTTTTACTTTTTTTATGAAAACAAATTATTTAAATTTTAGAATTTAAATTAAAAAGTAAATGTTATATCGAACACCAAAAATCAAAAACAAAATAATTTAAATTCTTTTGTTCAAATTTATCTTCATGAGACACCTTAAACATTCATGCTTTATTGGCCAACATAATTATGAGAAAATGAGTTACTAATCATATGGCATAAATTCTTTTAAATAAATCTAATAATTGTAAATACTTTGATAATCAAAATTACAAAGTGAGAATCTTACTAACACAAGCTAAATTATTATAGGCAATATCAAAGATTGAAGTGCCTATGAATTATCAATAGTTTACATTACATATAATAACATAGATTCATTCCAAATAGACTTATAAGTTCCTAAAGGATTTAAGGTAAATGTATATAGAATCTTGAGAATCTTGAATTTTTTAATTAAATATCATTCTCTCCACAAGGTTACCTCCATCTAGAAAGGGTGCCTCATTTTAATATTCGTTTTAGATTTAGCATTAATACTTACAGATTTTAAAATTTTAGTAGGCTTGAACTGTTGTAAATATATTAAGAAGTTATTATTTAGACTTCTTAATATTTAATCTGACAATGTGTTGCTTGATTCTAAAAATAAGAAATTTGTTCAAAATAAAAACCTAAAATAGAGGAACAATTAAAAATCTTATAATTAGATTCTTGATGAGTCAAGAATAACTCTAAAATATGCAGCGCTTATCACACGCAAACAAGTTAAATAAAATAATTTTAAAAAAAAACTAATTATAATTCTAAACAGCTTTTAACATTTTTAAAAATAATGGTATTAAGAATTTAAATAGGTCAAAGGACCTATCATATTTAATTATGTCTCAAATCATAAAATATTATTGATTAATAAAAGGAGAAATATATTTTTAGATTTCATTACTTAAATAATTTAAGAATCAAATTAATATATATTGAAGAAGTAGCTAGTGTGTTCAACTGCTACTCCCAAAAATATAGGCTATATTCATATAAAATTATTAAAATATTTATAATGAATAAAAAGGTATAAAAATAATTTTTAATGAGCATTTGTTTTTATCAATAATGAACAAGGAATAGAGAGCTTTTTAATAATTTAAAAAAAAATAAATAAATGTTGACATTATGTGAAAAAATATTTTTTGATAAACTATAATATAAAATGCCACTTATTGATATAATTTCACAGCATTGAAGGCTCATTTTCGATAAATAAACGATATAGTACTAGTAGTAAAATACTTTAGGTAATTTAAACGATATAATAGATTACGATACTTTTTTTCATAAAGTCAATTTGTTTGAAATAATTAAACAAAGTTAAATAATGAGATTAATAATAAAAATATGGTTGATAAAGAAATTTAGTGTCATTTCATTAAAAATTTAGTTACAAAAACATTTTTTAAAAAAATATAATCTTACAAAGGTCCTAGATCTTTTGAAAAGTTAATGCGAGAAAGATCCAACTGAAGAGCAATAAACATAAAAGAAAAATTTTAAACACCCTATGGAGGTACAATTGAAGTAGAATGGATATAATTGAGCTTTCTAGAAGATTTCCATTTTCACTATTTCTATTATAAGAATTATTTATTTATTTAAAATCTCAGCTTATTAAAAAAATCTTGTTTGTATCTATAAAATTAATTCTTTATAATCTCCAGCAAACAGACTATAAGAATTGTAGAAGATTAAATATTAACAATAAAACAATAAATAATTGATTTAGAGATAATATAAAATGTTAAGAGGCTTTAATAATATTGTAGAAATACATTTGATTTGGGAAAATAATTAGTAAATTAATAATTAATAATTATAATTCGTGGCAGTTAACTTTCTGGAAACCTAGACAATATGGTACTTGTTCGATAGAGAATTCAAAATCAGCTGGACTATACTATTGGCGGTACCCCTCTATCGCATCCCTGAAGAGAGATAACGAACTTTAATTTGGCAACAAAATCAACTAAACAAATCACCCAAAACTAAAGCAAGTTATCTCGCTTCAGGAATGCGATAGAGGGGTACCGCCAATAATAAAGTCCAGCTGATTTTAAATTCTCTATCGAACAATTACCATATTGTCTAGGTTTCCAAAAAGTTAACTGCCACGATTTATAATTGTTATTTATTAATTTACTAATTATTTTCCCAAATCAAATGTATTTCTACAATACTTATTTTTATTCATGATTATAAGAACGTTTTAAAATTATTAATTTAATTATATTCAAATATTAAACTTGAATTTTTTTATTTTCGATGCAGTTTATTAACTTGCTTAGTAATAGTTCCTGATATTGAATATATTTACATCATCCTACTGGTTTATTTCCTACATACAGAGATTTAATTTGAATGCTCAACAAAAAAAAATAACTTTACAATTAATTTTTAATCAAAAGTATCGTTTCATTTTCGTCTTTTTGCATTTGCCTATGAATATACTTTAAGCTTTGTCAATCCTTTGCCCTTTGACTCTATTTACAGTTTGTAAATTTTTATTTATTATTTGCTAGAAAAAATGGTTCTTCTTACTGCTTCGTAAATATATTTTCTGTATGGTATGCTCGTTATTAGAAGTAGTCAACTAATTCTAAATTCCTAAGTCTCGTCTGACTTTTCAATAATTAATGAATATAATCAAGTTCTTGTGTTCCAAATATTATATAATAGAAATCTCATTCTAGCAATTGTTTTGGATAATTGAAAAAACATAAGGTGTCTCATTCACGTTTGGCCAACATTTAATTAGTTTAATATATTCTAATTTTAAATTCAGAATAGCAGAAGTGCTTCGATCCTTTAATTTTTTAATATAGTAGGAATACATTCATTTTAGGAAAATGAATTAAGATTAATGTTAATTAATTATTATTTACGTTCATTATTGTTTTAGAATAATCAGTCAAAATAGTATAATAATCGTGAATGTAAAAATACTTAAATACAAAGAAATATATTATATACTCACTTGGAATATTCTTAATATTTAATATTTATAATATGCTTTATTAATTAAAGAATTTAAGATTTTTGTGGATTAAAGTATTTAAACTAATTTATTTTTGCTTCAAAAGCACTTGATATATATTCATATTTAATATATATATCGAAGTATATTTAATTATAATTTGATAAATAAATTAAGTTTGTTTTTATTTAAAATTAAGTTAAATTTATTCATTATTATTCAACATGAGTAATTTTAAGATAACTTTCTATTAAAAGTATCAAATCTTTAATTATGAAATTTTTTATCGTATAAAATATATATTTTTTACTAGAAATTTAAAAATGATAAATTTGATTTTATTTTGTCAGAATAATAATTACTTATCAATTAAAAGTATAAAACAAAATTTTAAGATGTAAATATATATATAAATTAAATATTTAATTAAGGGCGGAAGTAGTGAAAATATAAAATTTACCTCTTGCGCCCATTTTAAATATAATAAATCAAAAGAAATTTTAATAAATTATTATAATAATGATTGGATATTGATTTTATTTATAATTAGTCATATATTTAATATTTATATATTCACGATTCTATTGCTATTTTGACTCATTGTCTCCAAACCCTGACAAAATTATCAAAATTATACTCTTTGGAAAGCGCATTAAAAATGAGACGGTGGTTGTAATTTCAATATTTAATTTATCTCATCGCTCAAGCGAGAAAATCCCATATATAATTTTGGGAGATAGCTCAAAATAAAATATCATCTTTTTGGGATAATTCAGGAATATTGCCAATAGTAAAGTCTAGCATAAAATGCGGAATCTACCTTAGAATCTTTATTTTTTAAATTTTGCTTCACTTTGATTTGTATAATTGCTTTAATTATAAAATTTAATAAATTAAATTCAAATTCTTTTCCCAAAATCGAATGTATCTCCTAAAATAATGTTTAGTCGAACTAAATATTTGTAATAAATCTCATAGATATATTCTTGTAGCCAGGAAGATTAATCCCTCTATTGAAAATGTTTTATTCAAAAGAAATAAATATATTGATGAACCTATACCATTCATCCTTTGAATTAATTTGCCTTAAAATAATCTAGCATCTACATTTTATTAATTGCTAGCCTGGGTTACAGAATCATTCAATTTCAAAAATATAAGATTAACAGTTTAATTCTTTTAGAAAGTTTAATTCTAATAAATTATAGTATATGATCAGTAATTAATAGCCCAATTTTAATTGAACCATAATATCAAGAGTTACAAACTTTATGATGAACTACATAGAATCTTCTGCTATTAAATCTTTTAACGATAATTTAATTACTTTTCTAAAGAAATTAATTAGCAATAAAATTATTATTATTTAAACTTAATTATAACCTATACTAAGTGACTTGATTGGAAAAATCTCAATTATATCCTGATCTGGACTAAATTCTAAAATAAGCAATTTATTTAAAAAATTTATCACCATAAAACTCTCAGAAATTAATGAAATTTCACTGGACAGTAATTATTTAACAGAACTTTTATTTCAATAAATGTCTGTTGGGTGAAGCATACTACATAGCATGAATGGCTATTAGAAGGTAATAATAAATTTAAATATACGATGAAAACTTTTTAGTAAAATGACTATGGCATGAATGCAAAATAAAATCTTCATCTAACAAAATTTGAGACTTGCAATAAAATCTGACTCACTGATCGTTCTTGAAGGATTAAATAAGGCATTAATCTTTTCCAAGAAATTAATCATCAAATTTACAAAAAAATAAAGGAAAATTTATTTAAAAGTTAATAAAAAGCAATTTTAAGCCCACCTCTATCAGAATTAATTTAGAAAATCATTAATTCTCTCATAACTAAAATCAATTTTAAAAAATAAATATCTATTCAAATGTAAAAAATATTGTTTTTAATTACATTTATTAGTTTATATTTAAAGGATAATTAATTGAGTAATAAAAAAAGTTAAAACAAACCTCAATTAGTTATCAGCTAAAATTATAATGAAATAGTGAATTAGGGAATTATAGGAGTAAATAAAAAAGAAATCAAAATTGATCTCTATATTAAACATCCTAAACTAAGGTAATCATATATTACTGTTGATATATACAATGTTTGATCTGAAATAAGTTAGTCAGATATTAGTATATATTATTGTCACAGGATTTCCCTAGACCGCTGAATTTCAGACTGTCAGTGAGTCTCCGCGCTCTCAGCGTATCGGTGGTATCTCATTTTTATTTCTTTTGGCCATTTTTGTAATCATGGATAATCAGAGTACTCTTCATCTTCAGTTTTCATTGAGTCACCCATGATTTCCAAAAGTACATTGCACCTCAATCTTCTCTGGTTACATCGGAATGAGAATCGTCGTCATCACCTGGAGTTGTAGTACTAGGCTCTTCGGATACAGTGTCTGTCCGCGCATGAGTACCACTGCAGTAGTCCAGGGGCCACGTCCCACGCACCCAACTCCATCAGCTCCGGCAAGTTAGTGCTCCATGTTCACTCAACAGTAATATATATTAATAATTATATGAAATATTAAGAAATATTAAAAACTAAGTGAGAGAAACAAAAAATTAAATAGATAAAAATATTCTAAAGATTTAAGAACAATAAGAAGATGAAAATTAAATATATCTTGAATACGATTAATATTTTAAACTAATAGCTTATACTATTTACAAAAAAATAATATTTATATTAGAATAAACTAAAAAATTTGGATTTATAGTTGAAGAAGGATCGTGAGAGAGATTTTAATTTAAGAACATGATTAAAATTTAATAATTAAAATATTTTATTCAAGATTTAACCAAAAACAAAATACTCTTTAAATAATTATGATATCATTATGGCAACTTAAATATTTCATATAATAAAACCTAAGCAATGAAAAAAATTAAATACTATGCATTATTTCAATATGACTATCTAGTATTTGTGAGCAGGTCCCTCAACTATAATCTAAGAAAATTTCTAAATGTTAGAACTGATATATGCTAGCTTTAATTAGTATTAATAAGATTGATGGAGCAGTCTAATAAACTTCACAAATTTAAAATTATTCACAGATATTTATTAAACCTGAGAATTTACTCATTAAAACATTTCACAATATTGAAGTATTTATTGGCTATGAATACTCAATCAAAGTGAATGACAAATTAAATTGAGATCCAAACTTTCACAATTTCTACATATGCAGGAAAATTTATTTAAATAGTGGATACAATTTTGGGAAATTAATCTAAAACTAATTGATATTGTTCATAGAAAGGCGAAATTACTTTCTATCTATAACAAATAAATTTTTAGATTTAACTTCTTAATAATTTCCTTATTAGAAACTTTTGAGCAAACATCTTAATAAGTGAATTATTGTGAAGAATATAAATAGATAATGATTAGAGTGAAATCAAATTGATATTAGCTTTATAATTATTAATGTCTTTCTTTAATAAAATATTATGATGTTTTTAAATCAATTTATAAAAAGAATTAAATTTAATAAATAAAAGCCTTAATTCTATAAATTTAAAATCATTGTTTAAATAAATGTTAACAAGTACAGCAATATGCTTAGAAAATTAAAACAAACTAATTTTGCAGCTTCAACTAATTTAAAACAATAAATTCTATAAGATATCGATTAAAGCTTTTTAAAATAAAAATTATTTATATTTAGTAAACGTGCTAAATTAATAGAAAAATAGAAATCACTTAAATTAAGGAAAAAAATTCCTAAATAAATAAATAAACAAATTCCGCCATGACAGTTCAAATGTCAGTTTAGAATAAAATCTGACTAATTTATAATTAAAATTCTATTGGAAGCTTTAAACTCTTACTCAATTACAGGAAACATAATATGGCCTTCATCCAAGCAATGTACCTTTAGATTTCCAAGAGATGGATGTTTTGAAAGTTACCTATATGATAAAAAAATCAAATGATATCAACGTCTCCTTATCCTGAAGTTATTCTTAGACGAGTATGGGATGAAGAAAATTTGTGTGAGATTTTCATTAGGCGCCTAAATACTAATGATGATGCTAACGAACTAATTTATCGAAGTTATGTGGAACAACCTTTACAGAGAACTGTCTATAATCAACAATAAATTAAAGGTGTCTGTTATACAATTTAAAGTGGAAGAAAATAATCTTTACTAGCCAAGAGTTCTTGGAGTAGCTCTTAAAAACCTAACGATCTCAAAGTATTAAAATTAGTTTAATTAAACTTATTATATAGCGAAAAGGTGAGCCTCTCTCACTTAGACAAGGATCTTCCAGGGCAGAGGGATACAAGACGTAAACTTAACCTGATAACATTTTCTTATACAGATTATGTTAAAAACACAAATAATAATTGAGATGAACGAAAAGTGGGAAAATGACAAGGAACATATATACAACTCCTTATATTAGAAAAAACTTCTTAATTCTTAATAAACTATTAAAATTAATTAAAACAAAGGAATTATACATTAGTTTTAACTATAGTACGGAGTTGTGAAAGGTACCAAGATCAAGAAGTCGATCAGATATATGGAAGATGTCCCTGAGCAGAACCAAAGTGGAGGTTAAGTCAAAGCGAGGGTTATGGCCCCCAAGAGTTCACTGAGTGTTGGTGTGCAGCTCACAAGCACAGGTGCTGAAGTGCCAAGTTTTACCAGTCTCCCAAGTATTGCGAACAAATGATCAACAAGCATCACATTTACATGACAGCAGTAGCTTGAGTTTAGCGCTATCGGTTAGGGACACGGCCCTCAGGATTATGCTTCTTACGCTGCAGAGGCCCCGAAGTGCCAAGTCGTCAGTCTGTTCTCTTTGGTTGAATGTCTCCTCCGATTCTAAAGTTCCGAGCAGCCCTTTTTAAAAATTACATATATAATACTAAAGTTAAAACTAATGTATAATTATATATTAAGTCTAGAGATCTTTATTTCTAGATTTTAATTTCACTTGCCTTAAGCTAATTTATCATCATCATAATTATAACAAAGTTATAATTTATTCATTCATCTCATAATAGCCTGATTTCATTTTTAATTTTATTTTGTTCTACTTTTCTTTTCCTGGCAATCTTTTTTAATGGCTTTAATTGTGTTACTTGCTATTTTACAGTGTTCCCTGAAATAAAGTAAGAGTTCCTTTAAATTTAATTACCTGAATAGGTAATTAAATTTTACATTTAACGCAGTGAACTATTTATGATATATTTTTTGGAAAATAGAGAATTATAACAATTTGATTAATAATAAATACAAAACTGAGTAATAGTTTGAATAAAGTATATCTTAAAAACGTTTCATTGTCTTTGAATTCACCCTTGTATTTTCTTCCATCTTTCCAAGTGAGTACTCTCTGACCACTTTTTAGTCTTGCTCTGCGAAGTCTTTGTCTCTACCCTTCACTGCACTAACCATGCAGGTCAACTAAAAAATTAAAAATTTAGATATGTTTTTTGTAACTTACATTATTTGTGAGCGACACTGCACATTCCGACCAGACATTTTTATTATTTCTAATATTCTTAATCTAATTGTTATAATTCTCTATTTTCCAAAAAATATATCATAATTATATTAAAATAATAAAAACTACAAAAGTATTTAATCAAAGTTATTAACTTAGATTAGATTATGGAGAAATTAAAATTATAGATTAATAATAAAATGTTATCTCTAATATATAATAACTCAAACTCAAGGTAATCATTAATACTTTTAAAGGTCTTATTATATAAGGGTGCCCAAATTATTAAATATGGCAAGGTAAATATATTTTTTAAAAATTATTTTACTTACCCATTTCTTTTTTAGTTGCAGTAGAGACAGGTACAACGGGTGACACCAGCTAAAAATGCCAGTGTGTTCCAGCAGAACGGCCAACTACAGCGACTGAATGAATCAAACTCAATATGTGGAGCAGTAATCATATTAAAATCATTTGCACCATCACCAATAGAAACCTGCTCTTTGTTCGTGGGGTCCACTCTCTGACCTTTAAAAGTATTAATAAAGTTATTAACTTATTAAAATAAATTAAATCTTCTACATAATAGGCTTCCTTTTAAACTTAATGCTTTCTAACTTGTTGTGAGAAAAATATTATATGAAAAATAATCTTCAAGAGAAAATATGTGTATCATCTATACGAAGATTTAAAAAAAGAAAAAATTATATTAATTTTAATTAAGGAAGAGGGGCGTATCTACCCAAGATAACTGCTCTAATATTACTTTTCAATAGTATTTAATAGAGAAAAAAAGGAAAGATTAAAATCATGAATGCCAGATAGTATCTAATGATGTGATGTCATTTTATTTGCTGTTCATAAAATAGAGGGAAACCATGCTGATGATCTTCTTTAAAAGCTGAGAATGAGCTATTATTAATTAAATTTTTGCCAGACCAATATGACTGGCTTCTTCAACAATAAGTAGATCACATATATATTATTATCTTTGGATGCAGAAAGAGTGAATGAAATGATAAGGAGACTAAAATATTAAAAATTATTTAGATAAGATAGCTTCAAAAATAGATTAGAGAATCTGAAGCCCAGTTGCAAACCAGTTTGCAAAAGCCCAAAGTAGCTCTACGACATTTAATGGCAATAAATTATTTGATTAATCTTGTACAAGTATATAAGTGAAAGTCTACACATTAATTGAAGTAGAACACCCAAAAAAAATCATGGCTGTAAGAATAAGAGGTCTGAGCTTAACTTATCCTGAATATCAAAATCTAAACAAAAGATTAACGACTAAAATAAAAAGTAAAGTCGAAACGAATCAAATGAAAAACTAAATTGACGAACTCCTCATTTATAATTAGCTTGTGATTCATCTTCATGGAGGAAATGTAATTGAACTGAAAGGAATCCCCTTAAATATATATAAAGTTATTAAAATTATAAGTTGATGAATATGTGATGTGATTTATTTTTGTTCATAAATTTTAATTTAAAAAAAAACTTAATTATTTATATAATTAAACTATAATTAATTTCATTAACTTATAAATTAATAAGTATTGGTGTACTTATTTAATTTTAAAAGTGAGCAAAAAAACTTTGTAATTAATTTATTATTTTGAATGTACTAATATATTTTTATTTCCCTTTATCAACTTATGTTTAAAAAATTATAAGCTTTAATTTTGCATTCGACTGATAAAATGGTATAATTTATGAATTTACAACAAAATTTTAGGGAATAATTTTTTAATTTAATTGCTAAGCAAGACTTATTAGACACTTTTGAAATATTTATGTAATGATAGATCGAGCTCTGACTTAAAACGATTGATATCTTTTATATATTATATTTAACAAACAAAAATATAGAATGACTAGGAATTAAAAATTTCTTGAATTTATTTCTTATATTTTTAATACTCTATTATAGTTTAAATCAAACTTTATCAAGTTACTTATCAAAAGTTATTTATATAATATTTTTATAATAAAGCTCATGTATAATTTATTGAATTCATTCCGAAATTCACAATTGCTTTATCATAAAGAGACTAATTGTTACAAAAATTGTAACTACAACGAATATTTATGTTTGCAAAATTTTTACATAATATACATAAAATCATCAGTAAAAACATAGTGAATTAAATATTTTCAAAGAAAAAGAAAGTTAACTGAGTAATTCCGATCATGAAGCTTCGAAATACTAGCTGAGTTTATCAATGAAGTATAATTGACAAAATTTAGGGATGAAGATTTAAAATTTTTTATTTTTTTTAAATAAGAAGATTTATTAGAGGAAAATAATAATTTCATTATGATTTTTATTACGAAAACTTTTAAAATGTCAAAATCAATCATTATAGAAAATATATAATAAGGTTTAGGAATTTTCCATTGAAGTAAAAGAGAAAGTTAGTAATAAAGTAATCCAAAGTAAGAAAGAAAAAAGTAAGAACAACAGCAAATTGGCAAAAAGAAGTAGAGGTATTCAAACAATGTAACGATTTTCAATAACTCTAAAGATAATTTTCAAAATTATAAGAAATTTAATTCTGGATTTTAATCATTGGTTTCTAATTTGATCACATATTCTAAAAATTAAAAATTGTAAAAAAACAATTAATTAATTTAATTTATTTTAAAAAAATTGTTTTTTTGTTTAAAATCTGAAAATAATAAATAATAAATAGTGAGAATTTCTCCTCATATTATCAAGTATAAAAAATAATAAGCTTAATGTAAAGATTTTCTTTAAAGATATTTGACTTAAAAGTTATAATTTAATATGAATTATGAGTAAAGTCTAAATCTAATTATTAATTTATAGAAAAGTCCATTTCTTTAGATTTATGTATTTTAAATTAGCTGGATTGATTTTCATAGACATAATGAGAAATACATATTACCTTCGATTAATTTTCTTATAGTAATCATTTACAAACATTCATCATTGGTGTACAAATAAAAATTGAATTAGGAACTCAGAGGAAACCTACACTTAACTGATAGAAAATTCTCTAAATTAAGTTAAAT
Source organism: Oxytricha trifallax (assembly GCA_000711775.1). NCBI lineage: Eukaryota > Ciliophora > Spirotrichea > Sporadotrichida > Oxytrichidae > Oxytricha > Oxytricha trifallax. The sequence goes on from ARYC01021423.1 coordinate 18,070, forward strand.
TGAGTATATAATAAGCGGTAAATTTAAAGGATTATCCAATGAAGTAATAAAAGCTATGAAGGAATAGTCCTTTAATCGAATTTCAGAAATCTTGGGTAGTTAAAAAAAGAAAGGGAAAAAATAATTTTAGAAAAAATCAATAATTAAGGAAATTTGTAGGACTTGTTGAAATATATTAACATTCAGAGGATTTAGTAATTTGAAAGCTTTGGAATTCAAGAATTCGAAAATGCCTTCTAAATACTGTTAAAAAAAACCTTATCACTTAACGTGGCATCAAAATAAATTGAAATTCATATTAAAAGATTTGCATAGTGATATCATAATTTAAAGCCCTTACTAATTAGATATAAATTTATTACTAAAATTAAGAGAATAGCAAAAGAAGCTTGAAATTTTGATGGAATCAACAACAACAAAAAAATAAAGAAGATAAGTAAATTGAACATCAATCAAACTTTGAAAAGATTTTTAAATTAGTAAACGCAATTTGTACTGAACTGTCGAAAAAATCAATAGTAATATTGTTGTAGGTTGTAAAAGAAAATATGAAGTAAATGAATTATATACTAATTATAATTTAAAAAAAAGAATTAAGAAAAACATGGAATAAATTAATATATTTGATAACTATCATGGTTAGTTAGCAAAAATACCAAAGTTAAGCAAATAATCTCAGAATAAAAACTAATTAAACTATATAGAGACACAAATTGTAAATTGTTCTGTAATTGTTGTTTAGGTTTTCAATAAGTACTATTTATTTGACAAAAATTACTAAGAAATTTATATTGATATTTGAAATTATAATATTTGATTACTTATTTTATAGCTCAAGCTTTCTACTTAATTACATATATTACTTCAATCTACTTAATTTATCTCTATTTTATCACTTTGTGATTTTGTGTCTATAAACTTAAATAACAGAATTTTATTTTCAAATTTTCATCTTAAAATGTGAAAAAATAAATGCTTTAAAAGATTTAATAAATTAGAATAAATTATAATTTTTTTAAATTATGTTTAATTAAAATAATGGATGATATTTATCTGTTGGTTCCTCAAAAAGTATGTAAGTTTCATAAGCATATCTAAATTACTTTATATTTCATCTGTATTTGCAGCAGAAGACACGAAGGCAAAAACAGTGAATTTAGAAATCATCAGAAAAATTGCATAAACTTTGATAAGAATGGCCTATTAAAGCTCATTATCATGGAGAGTGGTTACAAACATTTTTTGTAATTAGTTAATGCTATTGTATATTTATAATTACTTTTATTTCATTTTAATTTATTCTTTCCTTGTTATTTTTCATTATTATTTTTATTATTAAATTCTGTGAAATATATTATTTTAAATTTTTATCTTTGCTAGTTTTGCTGATAAGTATAGAGAAATACCATCATAATTTTTAATATGTTCAATTAAATTATCTTGATCAAAAGCTAAAAATTGCGAAGTTCATTATGTAATTCATTTAATAATTACAAATTAATATTTATTCAAGATAATTAGCTAAAAAGTGTCTTCAACCTAAATTCATAAAAAATATATTTATTATTATAAGATAATTCAATATATTAATGTAATGAAAATTGTTGTTAAATATAAAATATGTACATTTTAGTTAAGCAGCTACTAATAAAACTTCTTAATTAATTTAAGACTAAAAAATAAGGCGTTGAGAATAAACAGGCTTGTGTTTACTTTGCTAAATAGATATTACTTTAGAATAATATATAGATAATTTTAATTTAAAAAATAAAATTCACGATTATTATTATTTAGTTCAAATTTAAGTAAATAAACTGATTAAAGAAGGCGGGAAAAATGGAGAAATAGAAGCTACCGATTGATAGGAGAAGAAAGTTGGAGTATAAACAGAAAAGAAAGATCTATGAGACAGATATAACTCACAGCAACAGTTAACATTGGAAAATATTTCGGAAGTTCAAAAACGGGTTCCAAAAAATTGACATTACAAAACCTTAATGCTCAAAGTTATCATGGAAAGTTGAATGACTTGTACAGATTTACGGTCAAGTTTGACAATAGACGACAGCTAGACTAACAAGTGAGAGAAGCTGAAGGATGGGTGAAGAGGAATGAGAGATTCGCTAAGATATAGAGACCAAAAAGGAGAGAGCAAGTGTGAAGCAACAAATGATAACTGAACTAAAGAAACATTGATTTAAATAATTGACTACAAAATGTCAGGGATATAAATTCGAAGCTTAAGTAATATCTTATAATGAGAGAAATAGAGAAAAATAAGCCATATTGTATAGGACTAGTGGAAAATAGACTACAGAGAATAATCTGAATTAACAGCAAAGACATAGCTCAATCACAACAGCAAAGGGGAGGTATACTACCACTAACAGTGGAAAATATGAAATAAAAACAATAAAAACTAGAAAATTACATTACATAGACAATACTTAACGTGGGAGACTTCCCACTATATATAATTACAACAATATCCCTCCATATTGAAAGGAAGAAGTCAATGAGTTCCAAATTAGGCTGATTTAAGTGATAAGATTATTGAAATAAAAATGGCAGAAATATTAATAATAGTTCTGGGGTTTTCAATTATCACATAAAAGAACTGTTTAAAAGATTAAACAAAGAGAATATCAAAGATCAATACAAGAAGGAGTGGTAACTCATCAAGAGGAAATTAATTGGATCAAATGCTCTCAAGTGTGGAAACAATCAGCCGGGAAACTAGCCAGCTCATCAAACAGACCACAAATTAAATTAAGCTAAACTAAGAATGAATTGAATTATAGATGATATATCTTTGAAAATTAAAAATTATTAGAAATTAATACTTAACGTTATAAAAATTGAAAATCATTAAATTTAATTAAAATGGAATTAAAACACAAATAATAGAATGGAGTCCACTCTGGATTCTTAAGCGTATTTTGCATAATAAAACCAAAGTAAGTACAATTTATTCTTAAATTATAAATAAAATATGGTAGATAGAGATTTTCTCACTCAATTCAGATAATAAAACTTTATATTTAAATTTTTTTTATGGATGAGGTTGTACAATCTGCGCTCTCAATTTTCACTTGATTATTTCATATCAGAAGTATATTGATTTTTTGTTGTTGAAATCATATAATTTTAGAATTATACTCATCACTACGCAAAAACAACAAACAATTTTGAAAACAAAAAATGAATCAATTATTAAATCTAGTAAATAAAAAACTTAGTTTTATTCACTTGTGGTTTATAATACATAAGTCTATATTTATTTCATTTTTCTCACATAGTAATAGAAATTAATTAACATAATTATTTTTATAGGCAGTTATGTTTTTTGAAAAAATTTATTTTCCCCTAATATTTTATATTTTATCAATACTAAGAAAGTTATTTTAAAAATCAGACGAAGAAAGAACTATAAGATTATCAGATTTAATAAAGCAAAGCTGGAAAACATTTAGCGTATAAGGTGGGGAGATGATAGAGGAAGATCTGAATCAGCCGATAAAGAAATGCTTTGAAGATAAGTAGGGAAGTAATTCAAAGGAAGGAATTGATATCAACAACAGCTCGAGTGGGCAATAAAAGCAATGGTATAGCAGCCGGTAACGTTATCCAAGAAAACAAAAACAAAATAGAAGGAAGCAATGAGAGACCTAGAATAATGATTGGATAAGAACTATGTTAGAGGCTTCTTTTACATGGCTAAGAGGTTGATTAAAAGTTAAAAACAAGCTCAACCAAAAAAAGGAATGAAGATAAAATACGAGAGAATTGAAATATGAGACCACACAAAAGACTAGTCATAAAATACAATAGAAAATTAGTCCGAGGCAACAGAAAAATAAAGGAAAGAGAGATAAATAAAAAAGACACGGTGGTGATTGCTGAACAGGATAAAGACAATTTATGTGATGTAGCCGATAAGGAGCGAAGAATAAAAGAGAGCAACTTCAACAAAGCCATAGGTCCTTACGGATTTGATGAAAATATACTAAATAAGTCTAAAGGCATTTCCATAGCGAGGAGCAAGAAAATCAATCAATGGTTAAATGAAGGCTTTATACCGCAATATAAAAAAGAAGGGAGACTGATACTTTTAAGAAAGGAACAAAAAGAATCTTAACGCGAAATCAACAATCTCAACTATACTTTTTAGTAAATTTTTAAAGTAATTAATTATGATCACTTCATAAATTATTAAACTAATGCTTGCCCAATCTCTGTTATTGTAATACTTACATCTTCATTGATCAATACTTTTTTTGGGACCACCAATAATTCACATTTAAATGGCTTAGTCTGCAAATAATTTCCTAAATATTCTAAAAATTTTGCTCCTTTTTTATTATTTTCTTGTATTGTTTCTGTTCTCAAAGTCCTTCAAGAATCATCAACCCAATGGAATAATATCTTAAAATTTAGATCCACTTTATATTTATAAAAGTGTGTTAATATATATATTTTCTGAGTCAGGCTTTGAAATTGAGTTGTATTTGAACATAATGCAAAATTATAACCACCTAAGAATACTTCATAATCTTCTTATAGTAATATTAATATATTATCAGGTTTGATATCTCGATGTGATGTATCATTAACGTGTAATTCTTCAATTCCTTCATAAATTGCCAAGAGTGTAATTTGAATTTATTGTTCAATACATTTTTACTTTAGTAACTCTTTAAAAATTATTTGATAATTCCTTGTAAGTACCATGATTTCATCCTCATCGACTTTAACCCATAATATTATCTTAATATTATAATTTTAATTTTTTAAAGTAAAGTTTTTCATTATATTCTTTATACAATTACTGCTTTTGAGTTGTATTGCATTTTAATTCCAATATGTTGTATTTTTATATAACATTACCTTGAAAGTTACTTGTCCAAAAGTGAATTGTACTCGATAAGGAGTCTTGCTTCTTGTGCTTCCCGAATGATATATTCAATTTCTTTTAATTAATTTTCATTTTATAATTTAATGAAAATTCTCTAATCAATTCCTTCGCATGATTATTCACTATTTTTATTAAAAAATAAATGGCTTTGTTCTTGTATCTATTAATTCTTGATTTTATTCTTAGGTTCTTCCATGTTCTTCTTAATACAATTAAATTTTGAAAGTTTCTAAATGATCTATCTCAATTTCTCTTTTATTGAAGGTCTCTTTCAACTCTATTATTTCTCTATCTACCTTTTATATCAATAACTATAAATTATTAATTAATAAATTTTAGCTTACATCTGATTTTATTCCATAATTTCTAAATATTTGTTTGAATGAGTTTGGAGTTACTTAACATATATCTCTCGTACTATGCAAAGTTAAAAAAAAATTTAGAATATTGCAATAAAAATTTTCCATATTTTTTTGAAGCTATTATTATTTAGTAGGTCGCTTTTTGTGTCTAAATTAGCAATTGCATAATTCTGTTGGTGTTCTTGATTTTTTACAAGTTTCACAAATTATTAACTTCGATGGTCTTGCTGTAGTATTAGGATCTTTGTTTTATTAGTCACGCCATTTAGCAAACTTATCATCAGTGACACCGAAATCATCAAAATTATTGATTGAATTTTTTATTTTTTACAATTTATGATCTTCTGCTGCTTTGAAAGTTTCTTAACTTATAAATTTTGAACATCAGTATGATAATAACTAAATTTGAAGCTAGTTGTTTATACTTTGTTTATTTATAATTATAAAAATTATATTTTATTTTATATTATTTTCAAAGTCCGTTGCCAAGTTTTAAAACTAAGCAACGGATCCTAAATTTTATAATAAATTAAATTAAATATTCATTTTTTAATATTCAGATGCACTATAAATGATAAGTGAAAATATATGATTTACTTATTATAATTATAATTCTAAATATTTCTTCTTCCTTAATTTAAAGTAACTAATAATCTAAAATATATCATATTCAAACAATCTGCTTAGACATCTTATATTAATTTTTTAATTTTTATAATAAAGTTAATTAATTAATAATTCATTGTAAAATACAAAAACAATATAATTAAATTCTATTTAGAAAATGCCAAAACTCCTGAATGGGTGCTATATTTTTCTTATTACCTTATTATAATTTTATATACAAAAATTACTTAAAAGAAATTAATAAGGCAATTCCTACTATTTTATTATAATTTAATTATTTCATATAGATTTAAGATAAAATCTTTTTAGGATGTCAGATATTGAGGGAGCTAACTAAGGGAATATCTTGAATATCGATGCAAGAATTTTTTTAGGAAAACTAACTCCTAATATGATTGTAATACATTTCTAATATTTCATTGTAAGATATAATTAAATGTTTATTCTCAATAGAGGGTTACTGACTTCCAAAGTATAAAAATACAACAATGAGATTTATTAAGGATCTTTCAGAATCAAAATTTTATTAAGTAAAAAGAAATCATAAATATAGACGTGCCTCATTATCCTGAACTCAAGATCTAAAACATATTGGATTAAGTTAAAAGTGACAACAAAAAAATGAGACATTTAAATTATTACTCAGACTCACCATAACTTCCAGAAAGAGAATTTTTTTTCAAAATTATAGGAACTCTTGCACCAATATATTCAAGACACTGTTCAGGCATAAAATAAATTAAGGAATCAAAGTTAAATAAATTTTTAAAATCAGGATGCAATAGCAATCAAGATGAAATATTTTAAGCTATATCTTCGGAACCTTTTTCAAGTAATTATATTAATATACTTATATTTAAATCTATAAAGCATAAGGGTAGAGACACAGCATATTAAAGGTTTAGTCTAAACCAAGAAGATAAATGAACAAGAAAAGAAACACTTTAAACTATATTAACAAATTATATTTATCAGAAAATAATATAATAATTAATAAGCGAATGCTAATAATGATATTAGACCTGATTGAGGAAAATAAAATTAAATTTAATATATGAAGTTAATTATTAAACTATATAATTTTAAGTTTTTTAAAAATTCATTCTTAATTTTGAAAAACATGAATAAATTATTCTGATATTCCATAATACCAATTTATTATTGACTATATTTATTCCATAGCAACATGTTCTATGGAATCATTAATAATATCGAAGTGTCTCTTTTTACTAAATTTGAAGTTTATTTTTTGTAACAAGACTCTAAAACTTTTTATATTAACGAAAACACTTCCTCTTTACAATGATATTAGGATGAGTAGGGTGCATTGAAAATTATTTCCCAATTATAATAATCAACTTATTATTTTACTTCTGTTGATCTATGTAATTTTAAATTGTCCATGAATAACAAAATTTTTCTGATTTTTATCATAATTGTGAAAACCTGCTAGGCACTTTTGAAAGTCTTATTTATTAATTGATTATTATTATGTATAATTTTATGAATGATTTTTTTATCTTTAATTTTGTGATTAAGAATTAATAAACAGAATAAAATTATATATTTCTACATTTAAACATAAAAATAAAACAGATATAAAAATGATTCCAAAAAACCTCTGTGTCTTGATGCTATTTTCTTCAAAAAAACTGATAAAGTAAGTAATTAATTATCGAAAAATTTATGTTTTTATACTTTAAATTTTCTAATATAAAAAACTAGCACATTCAATTAATTTGATTCTTCCCTTTTTAATATTAGGATTTATATTTTGCGCAACTCAAATTTTACAAGATCAATATGTATTAGATTGAACTATTAAAACTTTAATTCGCTAATCTTTTAATAAAACTTGCCTTGTAATAATGCAATTATTTATGTAAACTCATTTAATAAACATAAAACATACCATATATAAGATAAATACTACTGTGCATTGTAGAATTTTGTAAAAATCTCATTTTTTCTTGTTTTAGAAATAATTAGTTGCAATTTATTTACTAGTATATAATTAGGCAGTTTTAATTTTGAAGAAACATATATTTCCTGATTGTTACGTATTTTATCGATAATATTCTAATCCATAATCAAAGCTAATGCAAACTATCGCTGAAATAATTTACAATTTTATTCCTAGTTATTCTAGCTCAACATTTTATTGTTTATTTATCCATGTTTTGAACTGTTAGCTACTATGTTTGAAGACTTTCTCATCGATAAATATAAATTTATTATTGCTACTTTTAAAGTCAACTAATTGCCTATATTTTCAAAATCTTTCAACTTGTATCTTTTATATCTTTAGTGTAGTTAAATGATATCTATTCTTTACATTCTTGAATTTAATCCGAAACTTGTTGTATATTTTTTCTCAACATGTGTGGACTCATTGAAATATTGGGATATTTCTCATTAATATAATTTGATTTTGCCTTGATTGATAAATGCTAATAATCTTGTAAAAACTACTGCAAAGTAATAAATTAAAATTGTTATTCAGTCTAGGATGATTTCATATGAGACTCTTGAGAATTACCAAATTCCAAACCCTCAACTTTTGATATGCAAATTTTTCTAATTTTATTCTTTGATAGATATATTATTATTCTATAAATTTTATATAAGTTTCATAAATTAATGTCTAATGTGTTGGTTGAGTGGTGTCTAAAAAGTAGTATCGCTTCTATAATTTTATTGGGAATATTGGAAGTTTTCATTTTATCTTTTAATTTATATTATTATTAAATTTTAGCACATAACATTTTAAACGAGAATCTCAAAGAGGGAACACTAGACCTATTGTGGTTCATTCTCATTAGGAAAAATATTTGAAAAAGTAATAATCAATAAATAAATGAAGGGAATAGTGGGTTATTAAAAACGTTTAATTACTAAAATGGTTTTAAAGAAAAACAAGAGTACCCATATAAACCTAATTAAAATGCTAGACGCATTAAAAACTTCAGAAAAAAGAGCAATTAGAGAGAGGCCTACCTACAGGTGGACCATCAGAAGGGAAATGACACAGTCTGGAAAGACAAATTGATGTAAATCTACAGAATAGGATTGTTGTTAGAAAGAAGCTATATGCGAAAAAAAAATTTGGTAACTCTACACAAAAAGCAAAATTATAAATGAGGGAGAAGAAATTATTACAGAACAGTAGTAGCTCAGGGAAGCGGACTTTCATCAATGTTATTTAAAATTTACCTACGAAATGCATTATTCTCATAACAAAAACTAATGAAATTAATAAAACAAGCCAAAAATATTGCATTTGCCGACGACATACTAATAAATGTTAAAGACCCTCAATAATTCAAAAAGGTAATT
>ARYC01021424.1:0-15254 GCA_000711775.1 Oxytricha trifallax
TGTAAGAATAAGAGGTCTGAGCTTAACTTATCCTGAATATCAAAATCTAAACAAAAGATTAACGACTAAAATAAAAAGTAAAGTCGAAACGAATCAAATGAAAAACTAAATTGACGAACTCCTCATTTATAATTAGCTTGTGATTCATCTTCATGGAGGAAATGTAATTGAACTGAAAGGAATCCCCTTAAATATATATAAAGTTATTAAAATTATAAGTTGATGAATATGTGATGTGATTTATTTTTGTTCATAAATTTTAATTTAAAAAAAAACTTAATTATTTATATAATTAAACTATAATTAATTTCATTAACTTATAAATTAATAAGTATTGGTGTACTTATTTAATTTTAAAAGTGAGCAAAAAAACTTTGTAATTAATTTATTATTTTGAATGTACTAATATATTTTTATTTCCCTTTATCAACTTATGTTTAAAAAATTATAAGCTTTAATTTTGCATTCGACTGATAAAATGGTATAATTTATGAATTTACAACAAAATTTTAGGGAATAATTTTTTAATTTAATTGCTAAGCAAGACTTATTAGACACTTTTGAAATATTTATGTAATGATAGATCGAGCTCTGACTTAAAACGATTGATATCTTTTATATATTATATTTAACAAACAAAAATATAGAATGACTAGGAATTAAAAATTTCTTGAATTTATTTCTTATATTTTTAATACTCTATTATAGTTTAAATCAAACTTTATCAAGTTACTTATCAAAAGTTATTTATATAATATTTTTATAATAAAGCTCATGTATAATTTATTGAATTCATTCCGAAATTCACAATTGCTTTATCATAAAGAGACTAATTGTTACAAAAATTGTAACTACAACGAATATTTATGTTTGCAAAATTTTTACATAATATACATAAAATCATCAGTAAAAACATAGTGAATTAAATATTTTCAAAGAAAAAGAAAGTTAACTGAGTAATTCCGATCATGAAGCTTCGAAATACTAGCTGAGTTTATCAATGAAGTATAATTGACAAAATTTAGGGATGAAGATTTAAAATTTTTTATTTTTTTTAAATAAGAAGATTTATTAGAGGAAAATAATAATTTCATTATGATTTTTATTACGAAAACTTTTAAAATGTCAAAATCAATCATTATAGAAAATATATAATAAGGTTTAGGAATTTTCCATTGAAGTAAAAGAGAAAGTTAGTAATAAAGTAATCCAAAGTAAGAAAGAAAAAAGTAAGAACAACAGCAAATTGGCAAAAAGAAGTAGAGGTATTCAAACAATGTAACGATTTTCAATAACTCTAAAGATAATTTTCAAAATTATAAGAAATTTAATTCTGGATTTTAATCATTGGTTTCTAATTTGATCACATATTCTAAAAATTAAAAATTGTAAAAAAACAATTAATTAATTTAATTTATTTTAAAAAAATTGTTTTTTTGTTTAAAATCTGAAAATAATAAATAATAAATAGTGAGAATTTCTCCTCATATTATCAAGTATAAAAAATAATAAGCTTAATGTAAAGATTTTCTTTAAAGATATTTGACTTAAAAGTTATAATTTAATATGAATTATGAGTAAAGTCTAAATCTAATTATTAATTTATAGAAAAGTCCATTTCTTTAGATTTATGTATTTTAAATTAGCTGGATTGATTTTCATAGACATAATGAGAAATACATATTACCTTCGATTAATTTTCTTATAGTAATCATTTACAAACATTCATCATTGGTGTACAAATAAAAATTGAATTAGGAACTCAGAGGAAACCTACACTTAACTGATAGAAAATTCTCTAAATTAAGTTAAATTGAGTATATAATAAGCGGTAAATTTAAAGGATTATCCAATGAAGTAATAAAAGCTATGAAGGAATAGTCCTTTAATCGAATTTCAGAAATCTTGGGTAGTTAAAAAAAGAAAGGGAAAAAATAATTTTAGAAAAAATCAATAATTAAGGAAATTTGTAGGACTTGTTGAAATATATTAACATTCAGAGGATTTAGTAATTTGAAAGCTTTGGAATTCAAGAATTCGAAAATGCCTTCTAAATACTGTTAAAAAAAACCTTATCACTTAACGTGGCATCAAAATAAATTGAAATTCATATTAAAAGATTTGCATAGTGATATCATAATTTAAAGCCCTTACTAATTAGATATAAATTTATTACTAAAATTAAGAGAATAGCAAAAGAAGCTTGAAATTTTGATGGAATCAACAACAACAAAAAAATAAAGAAGATAAGTAAATTGAACATCAATCAAACTTTGAAAAGATTTTTAAATTAGTAAACGCAATTTGTACTGAACTGTCGAAAAAATCAATAGTAATATTGTTGTAGGTTGTAAAAGAAAATATGAAGTAAATGAATTATATACTAATTATAATTTAAAAAAAAGAATTAAGAAAAACATGGAATAAATTAATATATTTGATAACTATCATGGTTAGTTAGCAAAAATACCAAAGTTAAGCAAATAATCTCAGAATAAAAACTAATTAAACTATATAGAGACACAAATTGTAAATTGTTCTGTAATTGTTGTTTAGGTTTTCAATAAGTACTATTTATTTGACAAAAATTACTAAGAAATTTATATTGATATTTGAAATTATAATATTTGATTACTTATTTTATAGCTCAAGCTTTCTACTTAATTACATATATTACTTCAATCTACTTAATTTATCTCTATTTTATCACTTTGTGATTTTGTGTCTATAAACTTAAATAACAGAATTTTATTTTCAAATTTTCATCTTAAAATGTGAAAAAATAAATGCTTTAAAAGATTTAATAAATTAGAATAAATTATAATTTTTTTAAATTATGTTTAATTAAAATAATGGATGATATTTATCTGTTGGTTCCTCAAAAAGTATGTAAGTTTCATAAGCATATCTAAATTACTTTATATTTCATCTGTATTTGCAGCAGAAGACACGAAGGCAAAAACAGTGAATTTAGAAATCATCAGAAAAATTGCATAAACTTTGATAAGAATGGCCTATTAAAGCTCATTATCATGGAGAGTGGTTACAAACATTTTTTGTAATTAGTTAATGCTATTGTATATTTATAATTACTTTTATTTCATTTTAATTTATTCTTTCCTTGTTATTTTTCATTATTATTTTTATTATTAAATTCTGTGAAATATATTATTTTAAATTTTTATCTTTGCTAGTTTTGCTGATAAGTATAGAGAAATACCATCATAATTTTTAATATGTTCAATTAAATTATCTTGATCAAAAGCTAAAAATTGCGAAGTTCATTATGTAATTCATTTAATAATTACAAATTAATATTTATTCAAGATAATTAGCTAAAAAGTGTCTTCAACCTAAATTCATAAAAAATATATTTATTATTATAAGATAATTCAATATATTAATGTAATGAAAATTGTTGTTAAATATAAAATATGTACATTTTAGTTAAGCAGCTACTAATAAAACTTCTTAATTAATTTAAGACTAAAAAATAAGGCGTTGAGAATAAACAGGCTTGTGTTTACTTTGCTAAATAGATATTACTTTAGAATAATATATAGATAATTTTAATTTAAAAAATAAAATTCACGATTATTATTATTTAGTTCAAATTTAAGTAAATAAACTGATTAAAGAAGGCGGGAAAAATGGAGAAATAGAAGCTACCGATTGATAGGAGAAGAAAGTTGCAGTATAAACAGAAAAGAAAGATCTATGAGACAGATATAACTCACAGCAACAGTTAACATTGGAAAATATTTCGGAAGTTCAAAAACGGGTTCCAAAAAATTGACATTACAAAACCTTAATGCTCAAAGTTATCATGGAAAGTTGAATGACTTGTACAGATTTACGGTCAAGTTTGACAATAGACGACAGCTAGACTAACAAGTGAGAGAAGCTGAAGGATGGGTGAAGAGGAATGAGAGATTCGCTAAGATATAGAGACCAAAAAGGAGAGAGCAAGTGTGAAGCAACAAATGATAACTGAACTAAAGAAACATTGATTTAAATAATTGACTACAAAATGTCAGGGATATAAATTCGAAGCTTAAGTAATATCTTATAATGAGAGAAATAGAGAAAAATAAGCCATATTGTATAGGACTAGTGGAAAATAGACTACAGAGAATAATCTGAATTAACAGCAAAGACATAGCTCAATCACAACAGCAAAGGGGAGGTATACTACCACTAACAGTGGAAAATATGAAATAAAAACAATAAAAACTAGAAAATTACATTACATAGACAATACTTAACGTGGGAGACTTCCCACTATATATAATTACAACAATATCCCTCCATATTGAAAGGAAGAAGTCAATGAGTTCCAAATTAGGCTGATTTAAGTGATAAGATTATTGAAATAAAAATGGCAGAAATATTAATAATAGTTCTGGGGTTTTCAATTATCACATAAAAGAACTGTTTAAAAGATTAAACAAAGAGAATATCAAAGATCAATACAAGAAGGAGTGGTAACTCATCAAGAGGAAATTAATTGGATCAAATGCTCTCAAGTGTGGAAACAATCAGCCGGGAAACTAGCCAGCTCATCAAACAGACCACAAATTAAATTAAGCTAAACTAAGAATGAATTGAATTATAGATGATATATCTTTGAAAATTAAAAATTATTAGAAATTAATACTTAACGTTATAAAAATTGAAAATCATTAAATTTAATTAAAATGGAATTAAAACACAAATAATAGAATGGAGTCCACTCTGGATTCTTAAGCGTATTTTGCATAATAAAACCAAAGTAAGTACAATTTATTCTTAAATTATAAATAAAATATGGTAGATAGAGATTTTCTCACTCAATTCAGATAATAAAACTTTATATTTTAAATTTTTTTTATGGATGAGGTTGTACAATCTGCGCTCTCAATTTTCACTTGATTATTTCATATCAGAAGTATATTGATTTTTTGTTGTTGAAATCATATAATTTTAGAATTATACTCATCACTACGCAAAAACAACAAACAATTTTGAAAACAAAAAATGAATCAATTATTAAATCTAGTAAATAAAAAACTTAGTTTTATTCACTTGTGGTTTATAATACATAAGTCTATATTTATTTCATTTTTCTCACATAGTAATAGAAATTAATTAACATAATTATTTTTATAGGCAGTTATGTTTTTTGAAAAAATTTATTTTCCCCTAATATTTTATATTTTATCAATACTAAGAAAGTTATTTTAAAAATCAGACGAAGAAAGAACTATAAGATTATCAGATTTAATAAAGCAAAGCTGGAAAACATTTAGCGTATAAGGTGGGGAGATGATAGAGGAAGATCTGAATCAGCCGATAAAGAAATGCTTTGAAGATAAGTAGGGAAGTAATTCAAAGGAAGGAATTGATATCAACAACAGCTCGAGTGGGCAATAAAGCATGTATAGCAGAGGTAACGGTATCAAAGAAAACAAAAACAAAATAGAAGGAAGCAATGAGAGACCTAGAATAATGATTGGATAAGAACTATGTTAGAGGCTTCTTTTACATGGCTAAGAGGTTGATTAAAAGTTAAAAACAAGCTCAACCAAAAAAAGGAATGAAGATAAAATACGAGAGAATTGAAATATGAGACCACACAAAAGACTAGTCATAAAATACAATAGAAAATTAGTCCGAGGCAACAGAAAAATAAAGGAAAGAGAGATAAATAAAAAAGACACGGTGGTGATTGCTGAACAGGATAAAGACAATTTATGTGATGTAGCCGATAAGGAGCGAAGAATAAAAGAGAGCAACTTCAACAAAGCCATAGGTCCTTACGGATTTGATGAAAATATACTAAATAAGTCTAAAGGCATTTCCATAGCGAGGAGCAAGAAAATCAATCAATGGTTAAATGAAGGCTTTATACCGCAATATAAAAAAGAAGGGAGACTGATACTTTTAAGAAAGGAACAAAAAGAATCTTAACGCGAAATCAACAATCTCAACTATACTTTTTAGTAAATTTTTAAAAGTAATTAATTATGATCACTTCATAAATTATTAAACTAATGCTTGCCCAATCTCTGTTATTGTAATACTTACATCTTCATTGATCAATACTTTTTTTGGGACCACCAATAATTCACATTTAAATGGCTTAGTCTGCAAATAATTTCCTAAATATTCTAAAAATTTTGCTCCTTTTTTATTATTTTCTTGTATTGTTTCTGTTCTCAAAGTCCTTCAAGAATCATCAACCCAATGGAATAATATCTTAAAATTTAGATCCACTTTATATTTATAAAAGTGTGTTAATATATATATTTTCTGAGTCAGGCTTTGAAATTGAGTTGTATTTGAACATAATGCAAAATTATAACCACCTAAGAATACTTCATAATCTTCTTATAGTAATATTAATATATTATCAGGTTTGATATCTCGATGTGATGTATCATTAACGTGTAATTCTTCAATTCCTTCATAAATTGCCAAGAGTGTAATTTGAATTTATTGTTCAATACATTTTTACTTTAGTAACTCTTTAAAAATTATTTGATAATTCCTTGTAAGTACCATGATTTCATCCTCATCGACTTTAACCCATAATATTATCTTAATATTATAATTTTAATTTTTTAAAGTAAAGTTTTTCATTATATTCTTTATACAATTACTGCTTTTGAGTTGTATTGCATTTTAATTCCAATATGTTGTATTTTTATATAACATTACCTTGAAAGTTACTTGTCCAAAAGTGAATTGTACTCGATAAGGAGTCTTGCTTCTTGTGCTTCCCGAATGATATATTCAATTTCTTTTAATTAATTTTCATTTTATAATTTAATGAAAATTCTCTAATCAATTCCTTCGCATGATTATTCACTATTTTTATTAAAAAATAAATGGCTTTGTTCTTGTATCTATTAATTCTTGATTTTATTCTTAGGTTCTTCCATGTTCTTCTTAATACAATTAAATTTTGAAAGTTTCTAAATGATCTATCTCAATTTCTCTTTTATTGAAGGTCTCTTTCAACTCTATTATTTCTCTATCTACCTTTTATATCAATAACTATAAATTATTAATTAATAAATTTTAGCTTACATCTGATTTTATTCCATAATTTCTAAATATTTGTTTGAATGAGTTTGGAGTTACTTAACATATATCTCTCGTACTATGCAAAGTTAAAAAAAAATTTAGAATATTGCAATAAAAATTTTCCATATTTTTTTGAAGCTATTATTATTTAGTAGGTCGCTTTTTGTGTCTAAATTAGCAATTGCATAATTCTGTTGGTGTTCTTGATTTTTTACAAGTTTCACAAATTATTAACTTCGATGGTCTTGCTGTAGTATTAGGATCTTTGTTTTATTAGTCACGCCATTTAGCAAACTTATCATCAGTGACACCGAAATCATCAAAATTATTGATTGAATTTTTTATTTTTTACAATTTATGATCTTCTGCTGCTTTGAAAGTTTCTTAACTTATAAATTTTGAACATCAGTATGATAATAACTAAATTTGAAGCTAGTTGTTTATACTTTGTTTATTTATAATTATAAAAATTATATTTTATTTTATATTATTTTCAAAGTCCGTTGCCAAGTTTTAAAACTAAGCAACGGATCCTAAATTTTATAATAAATTAAATTAAATATTCATTTTTTAATATTCAGATGCACTATAAATGATAAGTGAAAATATATGATTTACTTATTATAATTATAATTCTAAATATTTCTTCTTCCTTAATTTAAAGTAACTAATAATCTAAAATATATCATATTCAAACAATCTGCTTAGACATCTTATATTAATTTTTTAATTTTTATAATAAAGTTAATTAATTAATAATTCATTGTAAAATACAAAAACAATATAATTAAATTCTATTTAGAAAATGCCAAAACTCCTGAATGGGTGCTATATTTTTCTTATTACCTTATTATAATTTTATATACAAAAATTACTTAAAAGAAATTAATAAGGCAATTCCTACTATTTTATTATAATTTAATTATTTCATATAGATTTAAGATAAAATCTTTTTAGGATGTCAGATATTGAGGGAGCTAACTAAGGGAATATCTTGAATATCGATGCAAGAATTTTTTTAGGAAAACTAACTCCTAATATGATTGTAATACATTTCTAATATTTCATTGTAAGATATAATTAAATGTTTATTCTCAATAGAGGGTTACTGACTTCCAAAGTATAAAAATACAACAATGAGATTTATTAAGGATTTCTTTCAGAATCAAAATTTTATTAAGTAAAAAGAAATCATAAATATAGACGTGCCTCATTATCCTGAACTCAAGATCTAAAACATATTGGATTAAGTTAAAAATGACAACAAAAAAATGAGACATTTAAATTATTACTCAGACTCACCATAACTTCCAGAAAAAGATTTTTTTTCAAAATTATACGAACTCTTGCACCAATATATTCAAGACACTGTTCAGGCATAAAATAAATTAAGGAATCAAAGTTAAATAAATTATTAAAATCAGGATGCAATAGCAATCAAGGATGAAATATTTTAAGCTATATATTCGGAACCTTTTTCAAGTAATTATATTAATATACCTATATTTAAATCTATAAAGCATAAGGGTAGAGACACAGCATATTAAAGGTTTAGTCTAAACCAAGAAGATAAATGAACAAGAAAAGAAACACTTTAAACTATATTAACAAATAATATTTATCAGAAAATAATATAATAATGAATTAATAAGCGAATGCTAATAATGAGATTAGACCTGATTGAGGAAAATAAAATTAAATATAATATATGAAGTTAATTATTAAACTATATAATTTTAAGTTTTTGAAAAATTCATTCTTAATTTTAAAAAACATGAATAAATTATTCTGATATTCATATCGATTTATTATTGACTATAATTATTCCATAGCAACATGTTCTATGGAATCATTAATAATATCGAAGTGTCTCTTTTTACTAAATTCAAAGTTTATTTTTTGTAAAAAGACTATAAAACTTTTTATATTAACGAAAACACTTCTCTTTACATGATATAAGATGAGTAGGGTGATTGAAATTATTTCAAAATTATAATAATAATTATTATTATACTTCTGTTGATCTATGTAATTTTAAATTGTCCATGAATAACAAAATTTTTCTGATTTTTATCATAATTGTGAAAACCTGCTAGGCACTTTTGAAAGTCTTATTTATTAATTGATTATTATTATGTATAATTTTATGAATGATTTTTTTATCTTTAATTTTGTGATTAAGAATTAATAAACAGAATAAAATTATATATTTCTACATTTAAACATAAAAATAAAACAGATATAAAAATGATTCCAAAAAACCTCTGTGTCTTGATGCTATTTTCTTCAAAAAAACTGATAAAGTAAGTAATTAATTATCGAAAAATTTATGTTTTTATACTTTAAATTTTCTAATATAAAAAACTAGCACATTCAATTAATTTGATTCTTCCCTTTTTAATATTAGGATTTATATTTTGCGCAACTCAAATTTTACAAGATCAATATGTATTAGATTGAACTATTAAAACTTTAATTCGCTAATCTTTTAATAAAACTTGCCTTGTAATAATGCAATTATTTATGTAAACTCATTTAATAAACATAAAACATACCATATATAAGATAAATACTACTGTGCATTGTAGAATTTTGTAAAAATCTCATTTTTTCTTGTTTTAGAAATAATTAGTTGCAATTTATTTACTAGTATATAATTTAAGGCAGTTTCAATTTTGAAGAAACATATATTTCCTGATTTTTACGTATTTTATCGATAATATTCTAATCCATAATCAAAGCTAATGCAAACTATCGCTGAAATAATTTACAATTTTATTCCTAGTTATTCTAGCTCAACATTTTATTGTTTATTTATCCATGTTTTGAACTGTTAGCTACTATGTTTGAAGACTTTCTCATCGATAAATATAAATTTATTATTGCTACTTTTAAAGTAATAATTGCCTATATTTTCCAAATCTTTCAACTTGTATCTTTTATATCTTTAGTGTAGTTAAATGATATCTATTCTTTACATTCTTGAATTTAATCCGAACTTGTTGTATATTTTTTCTCAACATGTGCGGACTCATTGAAATATTGGGATATTTCTCATTAATATAATTTGATTTTGCCTTGATTGATAAATGCTAATAATCTTGTAAAAACTACTGCAAAGTAATAAATTAAAATTGTTATTCAGTCTAGGATGATTTCATATGAGACTCTTGAGAATTACCAAATTCCAAACCCTCAACTTTTGATATGCAAATTTTTCTAATTTTATTCTTTGATAGATATATTATTATTCTATAAATTTTATATAAGTTTCATAAATTAATGTCTAATGTGTTGGTTGAGTGGTGTCTAAAAAGTAGTATCGCTTCTATAATTTATTGGGAATATTGGAAGTTTTCATTTTATCTTTTAATTTATATTATTATTAAATTTTAGCACATAACATTTTAAACGAGAATCTCAAAGAGGGAACACTAGACCTATTGTGGTTCATTCTCATTAGGAAAAATATTTGAAAAAGTAATAATCAATAAATAAATGAAGGGAATAGTGGGTTATTAAAAACGTTTAATTACTAAAATGGTTTTAAAGAAAAACAAGAGTACCCATATAAACCTAATTAAAATGCTAGACGCATAAAAAACTTCAGAAAAAAGAGCAATTAGAGAGAGGCCTACCTACAGGTGGACCATCAAAAGGGAAATGACACAGTCTGGAAAGACAAATTGATGTAAATCTACAGAATAGGATTGTTGTTAGAAAGAAGCTATATGCGAAAAAAAAATTTGGTAACTCTACACAAAAAGCAAAATTATAAATGAGGGAGAAGAAATGATTACAGAACAGTAGTAGCTCAGGGAAGCGGACTTTCATCAATGTTATTTAAAATTTACCTACGAAATGCATTATTCTCATAACAAAAACTAATGAAATTAATAAAACAAGCCAAAAATATTGCATTTGCCGACGACATACTAATAAATGTTAAAGACCCTCAATAATTCAAAAAGGTAATTAACAGTTTCAGAGAAGTCTCATAATTGAAACTAAACACAAAGAAAACAATTTTTTCGATCGATGCAAAAGCTAAATATTTGGGACTGAACATTTGTTTAAACACACAAGAACTACTTAAAATACCTGGAATGAGATATAGAGAAAAACTGAAATGTATAGGAGAATGACTAGCTCGAATAATCCAACAGTGAACGACACCATCATGACAGCATAAATTAGAACTCTGATAATATATAAATACACCCCTCTTATAGCTGCAAAATTTATTAAAATTGAGGAGATAGATAAAATGGAACTTTAAATTGTGAAATTAGCATTCAGAACGTTCAGAGATATTCGGAAGATAATTCTAAGAAATGTAAAAGAGCTGAAAGATACAAGCACCAGCGAGATTATAAGAGATCTGGTTCTGAATAACATGAAAAAGAATAATTTGAAAATTTACTAGCTTATCAAACCAAAGTGAGTGAAGGAGGTGATAAAAGAGCAGAAAAAAGACCTAACGAAAAAGAAAATAATTTTCATAACAAAGAAAGTTGTGGACACCATGATGGCGATCACCTAGGGTAGGACGATAGAAAATTACGACATGCAACACTACTGCATAATTCATAAAGTGTTTGTAGACGCTCTTCTAATGAGACTTGTAACATAACCTAATAAACACAGCTGGGGACCTAAACAGATTTTCAAAACGACTAACGAAAAATAGATAGTTTACATGAACAGTTCAGAGTAGGTAGAGATAATTACTAACAATTGTGCCTAGATGAAAGGATAAGAAAGCTAGACACTCCCGAATACTACTAACCGGTGAAAAAATAATTCAGGATAACGTATGTCAATAAAAAAAGCAAAAATTTGACGAACAGAAACAAATGCAACTAAAGAAATTAAAACATTTAAGGGAAAGTATAGAAAAAAAAAGCTTAATAATACAGATTGAGAGATTAGCGGAGAATCGCAAGGTACAATCTCATATTACGATATTATCTAGCTTGCAGTGCAGTCTTACTTTTGTAGTTTGTGAAATTCATTACTTTAATTTACCTAAAATTACTGAATAAAACTATGTTATAATACATGTAAATATATTGGATTAATTTTTTAATTATGAAGTGAACTTGTTATTTATAAATAAAATACTCACTAGTTTCACTTAATTTAATACCAAAATTATACCAAAAATATTGAAGAGCTTGATAATTGTTATTTACAAATTTTTTTTCTTCTATCAATACCTTAAAAAATATTAATGCCTATAGGTTTCGAAATTAAAGCGCTATAGTTCATTTTTTGTTGATAAAAACCATTCACCATCAGATGATGAAAAATATTAACCCAATCAAAATAATAGACTAGGAAGTAAAATAATTAAAATTTTCGGGGGGGAAGTTTCCTGCAAGTAAAGTTTTATATATAAATTTTATTAATTATATATAAAATATTTTAATTATAATTTTCGAACTCATTAAATGATTTAAGGATAAATTAAATATTTCTTTAGAGTTATAAAAGATAAAATAAAATTATATCTAATAAAATAACTTGA
This sequence comes from Oxytricha trifallax, assembly GCA_000711775.1. NCBI lineage: Eukaryota > Ciliophora > Spirotrichea > Sporadotrichida > Oxytrichidae > Oxytricha > Oxytricha trifallax. The sequence goes on from ARYC01021424.1 coordinate 12,599, forward strand.
GTAAAGAATGATATTTAAATTCTCTATAAAAATTTTGAAAATTAATGGACTCTTAGATGATATAATTATGAAAACACTGTTTAGTAGTATAGAGAAGATCTTGAATTATATCAAGAATGGTATATTAAATTGCTTGAATCACAAATTTGTGAATTTTATAAAAGGTGTTTATAGTTGTAAAAAATTTTAATTGCAAAAAGAAGAAAAAAGAAAATAAAAAAAAAACAAAAACTTTTCTTGACTAGAAACTTCCCTAAAAATCTTTTTTTATCATAAACCTTGTCAGTAAATTTCCCCCTCAAAAACATCCTTCTAATATAAAAATTGATTTTGAAAACTTTGAATTCAAAGAAAATAATTTATGAAGGTTTTTTCACAATATATAGATAAAATTGGAAATTGCTATTAACGCCATTATAGAAAAAGGTTGAATTTAACTTGGTAATTCCCCTCTTCGTAATCAAAATTTTAAAATAAATTTAGAAGATTCTATTATAGAATAAATTTTTTATCTAAACCAGTCTTATTCTGTTAACTATTAAGTAATAAAATCATCATTCTCAGATATTTTGTTCTTTTTCTATAATGATCATGTTTAAAACTAAATTTCACTAATCGGTATTGTTGTAAAACATAATAGTAACCTTTTAAAATTTATATGATAAAAAACAGTAAAATATGCTCAAATATGATGAAGTAAATCCAAAAAAAATAAAGCAAACTTCTATTGTATAACAAGCCTCTTTGGCTCCTTGACTAAAAATTCTACAATAAAATTAAAAAAACAAACTTGATTAATATAATAGAAATAAGCTGAATCTCTGCAAATTAAAATTAGCTAAGTAACTCTGCCATTATAATCTTAAATCTCTCTATCATAATTGAAAATATAAACATACAGTTAAAATTTCAAAATAAGAACTTATTGATAAATAAAATAGTTTATTGCTCAACATTCTTGATGCCTCAAATAATATTAATATAATATCACATACAAGAATAATGAATATAAATAAAAAAGAAAGTTTTACATTCTTAGATTAGACATTCTTATAAATTGAAGAAAATAATAATTTTTATAAATTAATAACATAAATAAATCTAAAGGTTACTAAAGACCTTTATTTTATTTTGATATATTTGTGAGAAAATAATAAATTTATTAAATATATTATTGTCGAAATACATTTAAATTTGGAAAATTAATTATAATTAAATTAATAATAAATCAAAATCGTGGCAGTTAAAGTTGGCCAATTTAAACGATCTTAGGCTTATTCGATAGAGAAATCAAAATTAGCTGGACTTTACTATTGGCGGTACTATTTTATCGCATCCAAGGAGCGAGATAACTCGATTTTAATTAAACACTTCTAAAATCATTAAATTTTACCCTCACATTAAAGTCGAGTTATCTCGCTCCTTGGATGCGATAAATTAGTACCGCCAATAATAAAGTCCAGCTAATTTTGAATTCTCTATAGAATGAGCCCAAGATCGTTTAAATTGGCCAACTTTACTGCCACGATATTTAGATTTATTATTAATTTAATTATAATTAATTTTCCAAATTCAAATGTATTTCTACAATAATAACTAATCTTATAATTTTCTATTAAAAAAAAATCTCAATCAATCAATATTAAAAAGTAACTGATGTCTAAACATCTAAAAGACAGTAAAAATAGTTTTAGTTTTTTTAATAGTTTTTATATTCCTCTAATTATACCTGATAACAAAATTAATGCTTTACAACACTGACTTTACAAAAATATTAATCACAATTTAAGGTATGTTAAATTTTTTATTTATTCATTTGTCTCTAGATTTTATATAAAATTTAAAATAGTCTTAAGGGATAATAATAACATTATCATAACCTCTATTGATTTAGATTTGTTTTATTTAGACTATAATTTGAAATTAATTATCAATTTTATAAATAACATGCAGATTTCTTAAAACATATCTTTAATTTTCAGCGTATATTGAAGTGAAAACAAAATAGAAAAAAATAATGTTTTAAATTCTTTACTTCATTTTCGAAAATATCCCAAAAGTGAACCTAACTATTTATGTTGTTAAGCTTTTCATATTTATATATAATTGTCAAATATTAAAGTTTTACTTCAAAATCGTTGCTTCAATAATATTTATTTCTTTTTGATGTTTTAATTTAAAATATTATTAATTTTTTAACACAAAAAATAAATGAATATGTTATTAACCATTCAGTTATCTTTTCCTCAAAACTTTATTTAGATGGCAATTAAATTATTGAATTTTTTTAAATTATAAATATATTGAAAAATATTTATTAATTAGTAAACAAAACTTTTAATCAAATAGAAAATGAAATAAAAGATAAGCATCTAAAAAATCAAATCCTAAAAATACATAAATTTAACTTAAATTTATTCTTTTAAATTATTTTAATATCACTCTATGAATATTACAGTTAATGAACCACAAAACCTGATAGAACTGGTTCTATAACAAAAATAAAATAAATGCTTTATGATTCTATATAAATATATATAAATTAATAAAAAGTAAACATTTAAAATAATACAGTTTTTTGTTATTAAAATTTATTTTTAAATTAATTTATATTCAAAATTATAATGAGTTTTTGCTTGCAGGTCAAACACACCCC
>ARYC01021426.1:0-26340 GCA_000711775.1 Oxytricha trifallax
GTGTCATGCTTAAGCAGCAAAGTATGCAATACTTACGTCGCTACTCCAATCTTTATCTTTGGTACTTTAACTATAAGATTTTTGTAAAATAAAATACTAATTACCTCTCGCACTTCTAATAAAACATGCAGCAATAGCTTTTGAAAATTAAATTTTCCTAGTCTCCCATCACCTAAAAGAGGTGTTGTCAGCAAATTTATTTCTTGGAGCAACCACATTACTATTGAGACAACCCTAATTTCTCATAAGCTTGTGTCAACTAAATAATTTGACTTCTTCAATTGAGGTAGTATTTTTGTATAAATGTTAGTATTGCATTCCATCCACGGTAAATACACTGAAGTTGCTGGTGTCAGGATTCATAGTGGTTTCGAGTCATTCAATAGTTTCATAGCATTTGATTCAGCCTCTGATTACCAAACTATGTGTTCAGAGTGGTTCAAAACATGAGTGCTCCCATTATAATAAGTTTTTAATTATATTAGTTTATTTGGGATAAATATTATTAAAGATTATTACAACTTTTATTAAGAATTAGTTGATAAATTATAAATAATTATAGATATTATTATCATTTTTAGAAATCAAGTATTTGTTTTTGAATTGCACTATAAAGAACCTCAATTGAATAGCTTTTTAAATAATAATCACTTTTTAATTAAATTTTAGTAACCTCCTTTTTTCCATTAATTTTATTCTTTTATATAGATTTCTGGATCCTACTGTTAAAAATCTTAGTATTAAATATGGGCATCTTATAGGAGGTCAACCTTGTAAGGATACGTGGAGAAAGCTGGCAGAAGCTGTAACAAACTTCAGAGATGGAGCTCGTACTAAATTTGTTTAAATTTGATTAGTACCGGTACTAAATTCGTTTAAATTTAATTGGTACAATTTAATAGTACCAAAACTTAATTAGTACCTAGTTTTTAACTAATGAGGTTTTAATGGAAAAGTTCCAAATGGTTTAAAACCTAATTGGTACCAGTACCAACCTGAATTTATTCTCAGTTGGTACCAAAATTAAAAATATTAAGCATAAAATTAGAAAATTTATAGTTATAAACTAAGTATAAATATGATACCTAGCACCTAAGAATCAACCATTGTTGTTGCAGTGCCAGCTCCTATAAAAAGTTAGTATAGGCAGTGAGGTTTTTACTTATTAATAATAGAAATTTAAATTTGAATTTAAACATGGCGGCTAACTTAAATCGTAAAGCAGTTTCTCTTTGGAACAGGTTAATCATTGCTCAACTTTGGCTCCTCCAAGAAACCAGAAGTAATTTATATTGAAAAGGAGGTAGAGCTAAGAGCTCTAGAGTTTGACTCTGAGGTCTTTAAAATTTAAGTTTAATACAAGAAGTAGAGTGCTGAGATGGGAGTTTAAACATAAGTTGAATTGGTTGAGGAAGATAAGGAACAGCAACCAATAGAAAAAATTAAAACATTTTAATGTGAAGACTGCTAAAATTTCTTCTCAACTAAGTCTAGCTTGAAGAGACACATCAAAGAGGTACAGTCTGGTAGAGCTAAGATCTACTTCAATCATGATAAAGTAGATGGTAGATATTAATGCACTACCTGCATGAAGTCTTATACTCACTCAGCTAAAGTAAAGAGACATATGCAAAAGCATCATTTAAGCGAATTCCTGATTAAAGATGAGGAAACTTAAAAGCTTGTACCTGCTAAAAGAAAAAATAACTCTCTTGATTCACAAATAGAGCAGTAGGAGAGACTTAAGAGATAGAAGCGGTTTGAGTCAATGAACCAACCAGCAAATGGTATGTATATTGCATGCTTATAAGACAGAGCAATGTATATACCTGCATTAAATGCAGTCGATATAAGCAGCTGTATTGAAAACTATTTGAATATTGACGTACCTAACAAGGTAAAACTTATAGTTGTTGATGAATTTGCATACAAGGTATATCCATTCAAGTATCTCATTAAGAACGAGCAATATTAAAATGAGTTTGCAAATAAATACATAGTACTGAGAGAGGCTTAGAAAAGATAATGCAAGAACTTAGCTAAGCTCGACGGAGTTATACTTGGTCATGGTTTTATTGCATTGAGACACAAGAAGTTTGAAATGACTCTAAGAGAGTATCTCTACCATAATAGATATCCTGATGATTTGAATGAGATACTCACAGATATGACTAAGGGTGTGAAAGAGCTCCATGATCTAGGGTATGTTCAGAGAGATTTGAAGCCAGAAAATGTAATGCTAAATCTCTGCCCTTTAGAAGTAGTAGTCATAGATTTCAACAGAGCAATAAGACAAGAGATAGTGACTTTAGCTAAGGTTTTAGGCACTCCAGGATACTTCCCTAAGAGAGAAATGGACAAATGGCTCTGTATAATGGGATGTTTGGGCGGTAGCTGCAATTATCATAGAGTGCGATATGGAAAGTATGTCATACTTTGGAACAAAACATGAGAAATAATCAATAAGTTTGGCTGCTAAACATATTAAGCAAGATGAAATATGCAATGAAAATTAAGAAGATAGTTGAGATGGTCATCGTAAAAGCTCCAGCATATCCACGATAATCATTGGATGATATACTAAAACAACTACAGGCTGCTAAATTCAAGAGGTATCACAAAGATAAGCAGATAAAATTTGTTTGAATTAAGTACAATAATACTCATTAAATATTCATTAAATTCATAAAAAACATGCGTTTTCTCTACTAACCCCAATAAGACCCCAACTATACCCTACAAATCAAAGCACTTATAAACCTCACTAAGGGGTTTTGGGGTTTTGATTGCACTAACTTAATTAATTTATTTAATATAACAATTTTATCTAGCTCCTCAATTTATATCATTTGTATTTATTTCTTCTTTAATTAATATTATCTTTTTTTCACATTGTTTTTATAAATATTAATAGATTTTTGTGAAAATTAGGATGTTTGAAATTTATAAATTTAATTTACTATGTCATTTACTATGCAAATTAATCAACTGGGTAATCTCTTCATCATGTGCGAGAATTCTTCGAATGAAATCTGACTCCCTCCCTTAGATTAAATTGCTTAATAATGTCATCGACATCTTCCTTCCGATTTAGTCTTTTCAATCCCAAGCATTTCTCTGATTTCCTCAGATGAGATGAAGCCACTGCCGTCCTTGTCGAGCATTCTGAAGACAGCTTGAAGCCTTTCGTTAGTCAAGTTGTTCTTTTCATTCACTGTAGCAACAACGAACTCAGAGTAATCGATAAATCGACTCTCTTCGATTTAATCTAACTTTATCATTTCCTCAATGTCTACCTTGCCCACATTCATCAGGATTTTTTTGAATATTCAAGTTTTTAGAGATAAACATTGTCAAAATATTAATCATACAATAAATGTGTATATTAAGTTGATTGATAATGTTAAGTTAAGTAAAGTGGGGCAAAAGTGAGAAAAATTTGCTACTTTTGCCCCACTTTTAGAAATGTTTGTTTTTACGTATATTTATTTATTTTATTTTATTTATTATTCTTCATCATCATTATACTGAATTAATTATATTAGTTTAACTTAAAATATTTTGATAATTTAAAAAGTCAGCGGAATTTAATTAATTCTGATTATCATTATTTAACATTTAAGTATAATTAAATTGCTTAACTTAAACTATATAAAATAATATAAATCAAGATTCTGTGATCAGTATTATAAATAGAACAGATATATCACAAAATTGACTTTCATTATCATTAAATTTTACAATCGCTTTTAATAATAAATAAGAATAAATCTATAATTATAATAAAAGCATAATTGAAACTAAATATTATCCAAATTTAAGTATAAATATGAGTGATACTTAACAAACGATAAAACTAAAATTATTGTTTATATATAATTGACACTTGAGATTCATGATTACTTAAAAGTATTTATTTATTTGTAAACACACAATTATATTCGAGAAGTAATTACTATATATATATATGTACTTTATACATTTCTATAATTACCAAGTTCAAAGAATATTGACAACTGTAATCTTCCAGGATCTCTTCAAGCAACAGTTTACCATCTCCATTCTTGTCTATATCTAATGATGCAGAATTCTTTTTTAAGCTTACCATCAAGAATATCTTTCACTTTGAATCCCAAGTGTCTTGTCTTGGTTATTCTTGCCAGCCAGTCTCGTCATTGGTCTTTCGGTATTCTTGAATTTTCACTATTGCAGTCGAAGTAAGTGCGAATCTTGGATAGGATGTGGCCAGTTGCACCACTCGAGGCAGCGGAAGCTATCTCACGACGGTGAAACTTCCAACTCTAATATCACCTTGGAGAGCTGAAATAATAAGGCATCACTGTTTCTCAAAAGGAAAATGGAGTTTCTCAAAGGGATGGTTTATACAAATAGTGCCGATGGTTTGGTATATGGAGAGAAGATCATTACTGTCTAACCTGCTAATTTCTTAAGCCTGTAGTCCTTTTCCACTCAAGTCTGAGCGCTTTTCTGTATGTTGTCGTGTATGACGCCTTGCGGATTCTACTTTAATCTATAGGACTTCACTGATGACGCAGAGCTGTTGCCAATAGGGAGGCAGAGGGTCCTAAAGCAGTTCATTGTGCGCGCTGCGCTCATTGGCGTCTCTTCTAATGGACTTCCCACACAAAATGGCACTTCAAACCAATTATACGACTACTTCTCACCAAAGGGAGCATTCTTACATTTACAAGATAGTTGAAGTTGATCAATGTTTAGTAAGTAGTGAATATAAGATCCTCTATCACTACTTCTCTTTCAATTCTTTCGCATAAACCTACAGTCTCAGCGCAAATTAAGCTACATCATGCTCTTCTATCTCATAATGCACTAAAGGAATCTTTAAATACACCAAAACTAAAGTTCCAAGAGCCCATATAATCACAAGCATAGTTGGTCTTGATAGAGATCGTCACTTGATTGTTGAAAGATACGAATCTATTGACTTACTCTGTTTGCCTTGAGGTTTAGATGAATGTAATAGAGTTAAAATCAATTGAGATTACTTCTATGTGATGCTTTCGTTCTATCCTTAAACTGTTGCATGCTAAAAACTCTTCTTTCACACAATTATATTCAGTCAGAGCCCAGGGCTAGACTTAGATCACCCTGCCCTCCTTTTCATTTGGGATATATAGGCTAAGACCTTTTAGTCGCCATTAGTGGTAGTTAGTAATAATTTTTAGCTTTGATTAATGTTATTAACTTTCTTGAATACTGGCATAAAAAATTTGGTAGCTAGTTGATTTTTTAAAGTCCCCTTTATAAATAAATATATAAGACCTTAATTAAAATAATGACTAACTACCAAATATTTATAATGATTATATATTAATTCAAATTAAGATTTAATTTCTTCAACTTCAAATTCAATTCAATTTATTCTTTTGTTAATTTATAATTATTTATAATTGTAATCAAATATACTGTTTATTTTGCTTAATAACTTATTATTCTTAATGGTATTTAAATTTATGTTATGCATTAAATTCTAAGGCTTTTACAATATTATTTAAGCTGAATAAAAGCAGTCCCTTTAAATTGTTAGGATGTTAACAATTGATGTTTAACCTAGTAAGAAATGGACAATATTCAACAAGATATGACAAAAAAGCAATATTAAAAAGAGAAAAAGAAGTGAGGCAATTTTTAAATGAGATTCGAAATCGTTGAAATTGTAGAATTATTGGAGGTAAATTGATGAAGTATTATATAATAATGAAATGATTTTAGAAGGCAAATTATAGAGAATTTTATAGAGATGTGTTTAATGAAGGCGAATGAATCTTTAATTTGTGGACATCGAGTATTTTAAATGGTGGAATTGCATATTATTTTTTACCAAGTAAACTGAGTCACAAGAGAAATGAATTTATCTACGTAATAATAAAAATAATAATAATAATAAGATCTCTTTGTGAAATAATAATATATGTTAATATATAAGGGGCAAGCCCTTTTAGTTAATTTGATTTTGTTAATATGGACATAAACTACTCTCAAATCTTTCTTGTTTGTTCTTCTCTCTCAATATGTTCTTGCCATTTCTTTCTTTTACTTTATTATTTTCTATATCTCTTTCTTGTCTTGAAATCTGAGACGCAATGGCTTGATTCACGAAAATGACCAACTGTGCTTTCACTTTATCTTTATTAGATAATGTTGGTGAGAAGTTCACTCTCTCTTGTATATTTCTTAATTGTAACTTATCTTAAAATAGTGGGCTGAGCTAATTAATCAACTAGATATCCCATTGTTCAAAAAGTTAGGGTCAATCTTCTGTTCTTTTGCTTCTATCAGTCTTTGTAAAAGTTAGAGTCATGGGTCTCTCGGTTGAAAATTTTGGAATGGACTCAATAAAAATTTTGATTATACTTAGTGTCTTTAATCTACTGTTAAGTGTTTATTTATGTTCTGTTGAAGTACCTATCAGATTCTGGTCAGTTTCTGATGTGTAGTGAAGTCGTGAGGTATAGCTAGTCTCTTTATTTAGTACCCCCTAATGAGTTAGGTTTATAAAAAATGTCTTCTTTTGGAAATGATTCCTCTGGTTTTGAGTTACTTTTTTTCTTCTTTTTATTATTAATCCGCTTTGTTTTAATCCAATATTTACTATTAGTTAGGTTTTCAAGTGTCAGGTTAACTTATTTTATTTGAATTAAAGAAGTGCGGTCTTCTAATTAGGTATTGTGGATTTGGTTAGAAAGATATTTGCCTTAGGTTCCACTATTAAATACTAGATTTATCTATTTAGTAATGAGGTTTTGGTTTAGGGGTCTCTTGGTGTTGTTTTAAGATGTATTTCTGGATCATTGTGCTGACTCGTCTTTATTATTTTTAGCTTTATTTTGTATAGCTTTGTTACCTAAGCTATGTTTGTTAGTATGATAGTGTGTATAACTTTGTTAGTAGGTGACATTGCTATACATTTGTTTGAAAACATTTCGGTGAAGTGGTATCATGGGTACCTTTTTGGCTGGCTAACCCAAAAGTATTAAGTAATGGACTAAAAACTATGATTTGAGCAGATCTTTCTTTTTTGGCATAGAGATCACTTTATACCAATTGTAGATTTAGTTGTCTAAGCCTTACTTAGATTTATGTATGGGGAAGTTAAGTTCCAATTCTAGGTCTGAGTCTGATTCATTCTCAGAGTTTGACTTTTCACTGAAGTACATGTCGTACTCTGGGAATCTGTTGGGTCTGTGGATTGTAATATCTTCATCTGACATCTCACTGTCTGTTACTCAATGACCGTCGTTGTTTTGTCCATTGGTAGACTTGCACTCTTAAGATGCTAGGTGTTTGAGAGAGCTTAAGATTCGAACCCATTTTGGGGAACTTTGGCTTAGAGACTCTTAATTCGGAATGTGTGTCATATATAGACTTATTCGTCACAGTTCCTTTTAGTATCATCCTAATTTAATAATTTATCTACGAAATGTAAATTTGTATTATAGCAGGGGTATATATGGAATTCATAGAATTTTATAGTTTATAAATTATAAAAGCTGCAAACTTAAATTTAATATTGCTAAAACTTAGATGATTATTTTAAATGAGATTGATACAAGAATTGTAAAGATATACGGTATATAAAATCATGAGATAGTTTGCCTATAATCAAGAATAGTATGAATTAAATAAACAATTTCATATATGAATAGTAAAATAAAGTACTTCTCAATTGAAATCAGTAAACATCTTTATAGCAATTTCATTACAGACCTGGTAGACTACTGATTAAAGGTTATCTTGATGACAAGCCCTAAACTTTAACAATTAAGAGAACAGATATTCCAATTACTACTAAAGATAGGCTAAACACTTAATGATATGATCTTAGAGTTCATCTTATAGCTCGAATTTATGAAAATTAATATTCTTTAAACATTATATATCAATATAAATTAAGAGAGTATATTTAAGGATGATAGCAAAATAAAAAGTATGAAATGCTTTGTTTTAATGTCGATGGATGAAAAGATTCTCAGGGAATAAACTGGAACTCTTAAATTAGCATATTGAATGAGATAGTTTTGAGGAAGAGGCTTAAGTTAGAGATGGATAAATTTCTTAACAGACATGATAGGAGGAGATTCAGTGGAATTGATGAGAGAACATCCGTGAAACAGGGAGATGTCTCTATTATATGAAGATGAATGGGGAATATATTCTCTAGTTGAGTTTAAAATAGTCAAAGATCATCTTGACCTTAATTAGAATAGATAACTATATTAATATAGAGACAAAATCTTATAAAACCCCAAGAGTAAAAATTTAAAGAAATTTGGGGTAAATAAAATGTGAGAGTAATTAAACTTAATATAGATCAAAATTTATTACTATATTCATTAATAAATTAGACTTAAGATTAAATTATCAAATTATTTTTTAGTTTTTGTTATATATATTAATATATCAAAACTCTTTTTAATTATTATTATTGGGGGCTCTTCTGCATTTGCTACATTTAAAAGTCTATTCTATTTTTCCATCAAAATTCTGATTTCTTTTACCTATAATATTAATTATCTCTAATACTCTGAGTCTTTCTTCTTAATTCAAATGGAATCATCATAAAAATTTTCATTTAATTTCTGAGTCATTCAACTGGAAGAATAAAAGAATCTGCTTTTATCATTAATTTAGTTTAGAGAGATATTTAAAATTATTCAAACATATTTAAATCAAGGGAATTAAAGTAAAACAGTATTATTTTTCCCTACAATTGATAGTTATACATACAAAATTTAATAAATTTATCAAGGGTTCAATTCCTTACAAATCCCAATTTTTTTAACTAGATTAATTAGAGTAATTAGTTTTAGAGTAATATTAAATTTACAGAAGTTTATTAGTTTTTTATAAATCACTCAATAAAAATGATTTTACTCTTTTAAGTCAAACACTGAATGAAGCAAAGGAAGACTCAAATGATAAAAAGAGTTCGATAATTAAACCAAAAGGAAGAATATGCATAGATGTGATCTATTAAGGAATACATATATATAAAATTGCAATGAATTATACTATTGCATTATCTTTATAGCATAGCTGATTTATAACAATAATTTAATCTTAAATAAATATCTATTTCATATAGTATACTGATTTTATTAATTAAATTATGCATTTAATTAATAAAATAATGAATTTGAAGCTAATTATAGAATAAACAGCGATATTCTTTGATTGAAGTCATCATCTAATAAATTTTAATAAAAAGGATGAATGATATCTGAAATTTGTAATCGATGTTTTAAAAATCATAAATAAAGTATTTTATTAAAATTGAAGAATTCATAAAGTACAATCATATTAATAATTTTATTTAGTAATTAATAACTATAAAGTAAGTGGATAATTATATAAACAATTATTTAATAAATTTAAGTGCATTTTATGTTTAAATTCAGTTATATTAGATTAAGCCTAAACGAAGAGTAAACTTATAGGGTATGCTATATCAAAATTAAGAGTTAGTATTGAATTAAATAAAACTACCTCCTCTATATTACTCTGAATATACTGTGTAATTTAAGTATTTTCCATTACTAATTATAGCAAATAATTATATTATTGTAGAAATATAAGAATAACAGATTTTTATCTTTGTGATTAGCATGCCTGAATGTTTTTATATTTAAATGCAACAACCTGATTAAAGAATCAGCTGAAATTAAGAAACAATTAACACTTATGCTTAATAGTGTCTAGGCCAGTTTAAAGCTGGAGTCCTCTAAAGTATTACTGCATTTATTCAAAGAACAAGATAAACATCAGGTCAAAACAGTAGAAACTAGAAGAAATATCTCAAACATCTTTATTTACAAGTTATTTATATTATACATATATTATATTTGTTAATTAGTAATATAAATAAATGTAAGAATAGACCTTGAATTAACTGAATCTTCCCTCAGAGTCTTCTCAATCACAACCAGCATCACTGTAATCCATCACAAACACTCCTTCAACCAATTACCAGCCTCTTTACACTCAACTTCACAATTCATTTGCACTAAGGTGAACATAATAAATATGTTTGTCAACTTGGTTGATATCGAGATATCTGATTTAACTTTACTGTTGAGATCAATTGGTCATATCAGCAGGTAGCTCTTTTGACATTGACGCTAGGAGAATGTAAGCATATTTAGGCAGTAATTGAAAGAATGTAGGTCCTACCAGATGAAACTCAATTCAAACTAGGAAGTGCTAAATAAATATAATGAAATAAATATAATATTATAACTATATCATATTATATTAACATACTTGTAGGCACTTGTGAGATGTGTTTAAAGAGGATATATAGGAGTGAATTGACAGTGATGAGAATATTCAGCTAGTTGCATTGAATATCAGGCTATGCAGTTTAAACATACTGTAACGCTACTCTGCTTGCTTACTGCATTTGAGATAGTGAGTTGATTTTCAATTAATTAAGTCAAGTGTAGTTATGTTACTTATCTTCTTGAAATTATTAAATGAAATAATCAATTAAACGAATGAATTTGAGACATGGGTAGTGGCTGGTGACTGCAAGAGTAAGTGGAAAGAAAGTATAAATACTGTTTATTATTCAATCGAAATTAGACACTTAATATTATTAAAAATACATAATATATTATTAATTAATTAAGAGTCTATTCTTGATTGTTGGAATGTATCAACTCGAATTCCTGAATATCTGCTAAATAAAGGCATCCCCGAGTTTAATTATCCTCACAGGACTTGCTGCTCCTCTATCATCAGCTTGCTATCAAGCTCTATTGAATAATCATTTCCCATCTTTTCAATAAGGTTTGTCAAGAAGTGTTATTTAGTAGACTTAACATAGTCCATGAATAAACTTCTGATAGCCAATGATCTATTACCTAACATAAACGATGAAGTCCTTTGAGTTGTTCTAGAGTTCTCAGAGAATTGTCCCAGAGAAACATCGCTCAATATGGTAATCAACTGATTACGGGATAAATAGGAGTTATTAAAGTTGTTATTGATTATTATTTTTGAAAATAAAATAAGTTATTATATATGTTTATTTGATAGTATGTAGAATAAATTAACTAGTAGGAGTTGATGGAGTACTTGAGGGTGATTTCATGAATGGAAGGGAAGCTCAAATGACGAGGGAGACATACATATCATATGATCAGATTGCATTTGAAATTCTTTAATCATTGAGACTTGAATCCTTATAGTTATAGTTATAAACCTACACTGTACTTCTAAAAACTGAATATATTATTTTACCATAAAAGAAGATATAAATCTTTGAAATCAATATTAATTATTTTATAATTAATAACATATAGTTAATTCAATTTCACACAACTCTAAATCATATTTGCTCAAGTATAAACATAATTTAAACTGAAAAAATGCATTAAAATCCCAACAAAAATATAAACAGTATTAGCAGCATTACAAGCAGTGTAAACAGCAATAATATATAAAAGAATGAAATTAATGGAGATAAGGAAGTTGCTTAATTTAAATATGAATATTAAATAATTCTTTATTTTTAATATTATTATAAGAGATTTGCTAGCTTTTAAGAAATTAAACATATTACATTATATATTTACTTATATATATATAGAGGGGTCATCGTAAATTAAAAAGCTACCAAATTTCGATCAGTGATGCCTAAGTTTATTACCCTAATTAAAGTGTAAGTCTAACAGCTATAAATGGTGGCATCCCTTAGGCAGTGATCTGATCCAGGATGATAAGAAATACACAACCAATACAAGTACTTCCATTCGTCCTAACATTAAGTCAGTACTATCTGCGGGAGCTAACCAATCATCGATGCAGGTGGAACAGAAGGGCGAAGGCTTAGAACTTTGTATCATCAATAATCACACCGTTGCAAGCATCAACATCACATGGCTATCGTAGAACACTAATGACTTTGAAGGTCCAACGATCATGTAACCGTCTCTAGCAATACCTACTATACTTATGACAATATGGGCAGTTAAGAGGATGGTGAAAGCATTAGTCAGGTAGTCCTTGATGCATTGAGAGTTAGAAGAGCATGTTGCTGCAACACCATTTGAGCGGAGGCCTTCAGAATAAACATAATGCCTGAAGGAGTAATGGTGAGAAAAAGGCTTGTATTCGCTGCTTCCTTAGATAGTGTTCATGCTAACGGAAAGTTGCACTAGATACTCACTCATACACTTGTTTTCTGAAGATTAAAGCAATTAGAGAATGGTTTAGAGATGTTCAAAAAAAAAGATGCAAGTGTACCGTTCTGCCAAATGAGGGACCTCGCAGGAATCCTTTTGCTTGGCCTCCCTGGTAATCCTGAACCATTATCTCGAAATCCTTTGGACAGAATGGGAATTCACGAAAAGCATCTCACAATACATATGGAGAAAAAGAACTGGTTAATAAAGGAAAGTGGATAAGCCTTGAGAGATCTGCGAGTACATTGTCTACGAAATCAACATCATCGTTACAATCACCTAGGAAATGTGCTCTGGGCACTCGTTGAATGCCATTTGGTAGTCATTGGGAAACTTGATAATCACTTATCTCGGTCCCTGGGGTAGATGTATGAGTTGGACAATCGCGTTAAACCCATGGACGCTCCCCGATCGAGCTTTCGCTCCTTTCTTCGTTTGCAATACTGAAATCCTTGAATTCAAAAAAGATAATGTCAAGACAATTTGAACTGATAAGCAATATGATGAGTGCAATCAAAGTTTTACTTGAAGCCATTCCCGGCAATAGTTCCTTTAGAAGCTCTCGATGACAACGATAAAATAGTTATCCAAACATACTACAAAAGATAAATAGACGAGAAGAGCAAGAAGAATGCCAAGAATAAAACATGGAACAGATCTCTCTTCCTTTTGAGCGCTAAATACTACACTGATAGAAACCCTCATCATGAAACTCACCAGGGCAATGTCTTACAACAAACACAACACCTACTAATCAAAGGCAAACAACATGCATTTCAGACATCAAATAAACGAAAGAGTAGGGTAGTAAAAAAGGTTATCATGAAAAATGAAATAAAGTAGATAATGCAAATTATCCCAGGCAAGAGAGGTTTTAATCAAAGATTAATTAGAGATTAGGTGAAAAAATTTCAAGCTAAAAATCAAACTTCTTATCATATTTACAAAAGTATGCTGATAAATATATAATAATAATGTTTTTTCTCTAATATCCTTGCATTTTAAATTAATTTTGCCTATTCCCAATTCTTCGAATACTTTTATTTTACTGTTTTAATATGGGAATAAGAATTTTCTTTTAATTCAAAATGACAGTAAAACATAAAAAAAGATCTTTACAATAAGTTTGAGAAACACAATAAAATAGCCCATTCTGATGCTTTTATAATATTAATAATTTAAATTGTTGGATTACACCTGCTTTAAATTTGAGAAACACTCGATTGATATGAGAAGAAATTTTAAAGTAAATATTAAAAATAATGTTTAAAAGTATGTCACAAGCCTTACATATTTTTATTAATATAAATTAATTAATAGTATACTTAATCGGAATATATAAAACATAATATTTTAGTAAAATAAATAGTTAAAATGAAATACTATAATATTATTAGAATATAAGACATCAGAAACAAATGTTAGCTGACATTAAATGAGGGAGGAAGAGAATTAAGATCTGAAGACCTAGAATGGCCAGAGAATAGATGCTTTGAGAAGAATCTAGAAAGAAACAGAAAATCAAGAAACTGGTATCAATAACTTTTCGAATAGATAGTTAGGCAGTATAGAGATACAGGGAATATTGTCTAACAAGACACCAGACAACATTGAAATGAAAACTACAAGAAACATGGAGCGCTATTTGGATAAGAAACGATCAAACAAGCTCTTCTTCCTAGTAAAAATTCCATAAACAAACAAAAAAAGCCCAATCAATAATAGAATTAACTATCAACAAGGAGAGATACTTAACAGAGAAGAAAACAATTAAACATATCATTGATTATTATAAAATTTTATTTAGAGATGACTGTAATTAAACAGAAATTCCGATGAAAAAGAAGCCAAGTTACAGAGATGACTAACAAAGAAGAAACATAGCTAAGAATTGCGAAGTATTGGATATCGAGAAATGTCTAGAAGAATATAACTTAAACAAAGCAATTGGAAAAGATGAGATCTATGGAAAATACTTTAAACATCAGTGGAACTGAAGAAAACAATAAGCCTTAGAATTTCAGAGTAAATGAACGCTGGAATGCTTCCACAATTCCTGAAAGTTAGGAAGCCTAGTCTTCTTCAGTGGAAACTAAAGAGATTAGTGCCTGGAAATCAACAATTCAAGACAAATTGTGGTTAACTCACACCTAAGTAAGATCATAAAAAAGTTAATAGTTAATAAAATAAGGGCAGAACAGCGACTTATTCAAAACTAAATAATATTAAAATGGTTTTATTAAAAAATTAGAGTTACCACATCAACCAAATAATAATATCAGAGCACATTTAAGTATCAGGAGAGAGAAGCAAGAACATAGAAGCTTGTCTGTTTATCGACTTTCAAGTGGTTCTAAGACTTTTTCTGGAAAGACAAACAGAATATAGTACTAAAATCAATAGTAGATAAATAAATAGTAAAACTCATTGAAAAATTAAACAAAAACAACAAATTAGTAGATGAGGAAGAAGAGATTGAAATAAAAATAGTTGTTATACAAGGAAGCAAGTTATTAACAATGCTATTCAGCATATACTTTCAAGATGTATTCTAATTACAATAGGATTTACGAGTACCTAATAAAATAAGGGAAATTATTGGTATTTGTAGATAACATTTAAATCAATAAAATGAATTAAATAAAAATGTAAAGAGTCTTAGATTGTTTCAAAGAGATTAAAATCTTTTATAATCTTAAGTTAAATTCTAAATTTACTATGTATATATAAATAATTAAAATTTTTAAATGAGATAAAATCAAATAAAAAAGCGCTAGAAATAAAATACTTCGGCATGAATATTTGTTAAGATACATAATACTTAATCAAGAAAACATGGGATGAATAAAAGAACAACTATAATGTATTAATGTGTCACAAAACCTAGCAATCCAACAATTAACGATACCATTATGATGACATAAATAAAATTCTTGGTCATTTACAAATATTCTCCATATGTGGCAACATGATGCTTATAAGTTGAAAAAGATTGTCGACTAAACTAAACGGATAGCTATCAATAATCTAAGAGATTTAGATAATTATGGATGTCATAAAAATGAAAGAAAGCGAAACAAAAGACATCTTGCATAACTCGATTGAAAGAACATGAAAAATGCCAAGGAAAACTAAAACAGATATAACTTTGGAATGAGCCATTATTGCAAAATCCCCAAGCATTTAAAAACACAAACCACAAAACTTTATGAATCAAGTTGAAGACTACACAAGATTAAAAAGTTGTGAGAAACCACAAATTAGTTGATCTTTAAATCAAAACTTAAATAGATTTCATTACAAATATAATATGGCAAGATGAAAGAATCAGAAGACTGAAACAATACGCATACTTTTAGATAGTGAAGAAATTATTAAGCAAAAAAAACACATAAAAATCTTCTTGTTGATGAAATATACATC
Source organism: Oxytricha trifallax (assembly GCA_000711775.1). Classification (NCBI taxonomy): domain Eukaryota; phylum Ciliophora; class Spirotrichea; order Sporadotrichida; family Oxytrichidae; genus Oxytricha; species Oxytricha trifallax. Next base: position 15,648 of record ARYC01021426.1, read on the forward strand.
AACTTTGTAACCGTGTAAATGAAAGAACATTCAAAATGTAATTTAATGTGTAATGAGATAAATAAATAGGAGGGTAAGAGCGCACTTTTACATGAAATAAATGCCTGATTTAAAAGAAATTTAAATTTTTACCTTATGTATTTATCTAATTTGATATATTATAATATTAAACATAAGAATATTAATTATTTGTTTGATGTGATTGATAGAATATTTAAACTAAGTAAGAAATTAATATGTCTCAGAGTTTATAAAAGAAAATGTAATCTTATAAATGTAAAATAAAATATATAGTTAGATTCATATCTTAATAAATCTTAAAATACTTTAATTTTATAAAGATAAGCCTAAATGTTAGATTAACATCTTGAAATAAGTGGATAAATAATGCTGTCATGTAGAATCTTAATAAACGAGCATGAGATGATAAACTTATAGAATATAATCGGCAATAGCGGTTTCATAATATTTGTAAAAAATATCTGTACTAAAATAAATAATTCTTAGATAAATTTAATAACTAATAAAAAACCAAAAATAATAAATAGATAATAAATACTTCAGTTAAGAAAGAAAAGCTTTCAAATTCTTTGAAAGCGATTAAAATAAAATAATATAATCAACTGATGGTGCTGTAAAAATTAATAAAATAAATATTAGCCGAATAAGGAAAAAAAAAATAAAAATCATAATTCATAAATGAAATATTAATATAAATAAAATAATAAGTTATAAAATATAAATAACTGTTTTAAATAATAACAAAAAAATTAGAATCACTTAAAAAATAAGAAAAATATTCTATAACTAAATATAGCGAGCATTAAATAAGAGTCGAGAATGAGTAAAATAGAAATAGTACCTAACACTAAATTAGTATGATGCAAGTATATTAACAGATACTTGGCAAAGGGATTACTAGTAACTCTGTCAAAAGCTATCTTTGAAAATTGGCAGAATATTTATTTTGAAAAGCAAATACTAAAACCAAACTATGATACTAAACAGCCTCAAACAGCGATTACGAAAAGAGCTATAAGCATAGAGATCAACCGATTGTTATATAGGCTTCAGGGATAATTATCAATATGTTGTTGACCTCGACGATCATTTTCACATCTTTCATATGCTTTAATCCTTCTTTTATTTACATTTCTAGGAGCGGCAGTTGACTGAACTCCAAAAACTGAAGGAATTATGATCAATTATCAAATGTAGATTTTGAGTACTTTTGGGCATTTTTGGTCAATTTTCAGATTTCGCAAAAAAATAAATTTTTTTTTCTCAAAAATAAAAAAACACCAATTTTAGCCAAGTTGACCCGGCCCAGATAGAATTTCAAACGTGATCCATTTCGGTGCTTGCACATCTGGAAATGCAGCTCACAGCGCGTCTAATTTCAAGAAAATGCTAAGAATTCAATCCTCTGCAGGCAAGGTCCTCCGGTGACGACTTGAAGTTTCCCTGTTATAAGGAAAATCTTAGGCTGTTTTAGGGTTTCTTCTGGGGCCATTCAAAACCCCAAAACCCCTTAGTGAGGTTTATAAGTGCTTTGATTTGTAGGGTGTAGTTGGGGTCTTAATGGGGTTAGTAGAGAAATTAGGCCAATTTACAAAATGAGAAATAGAAATTAGCGAAATTTAGGGTCGATTTATGATGAGAAATATTTAGATTTACTGCTTCAGCTTAGGTATGGTACGAGTATTAATATAGATTAAGTCAAACCAGTATTGAATTATGCAGCTATTGCAAAGCTCTTACACAAGAGTGCCTCTACTGTTAGGTATCACTGCATGTTAGCTGTTTAGCATTTTAATTCTGGTACTTGAAAGCATCCTACAAGAAAATAAAAGTTCTCTCAGGCACATATTGACTTCCTCTGCAACTCTAAGACTTTAAAGTATGGGCACACTTTCCATTAGACTAGCGAGCTGTGATGTCTCATAGCAAGTTTCATGACATGCGTATATCTCCTTAGACTATAGCCAATATTTATAGAAGAAATGGTATTACTTTCAAGACTGTCAACAGAATGAAGAGAGTGATTGATTTTACAGTGCCATTTTATAGTAATAATTTAAACTATATATATGATTAAATGCAGAGAGCTATTACTAATAACATCAAGTTCATACACGCTGATGAAGCTGTATTCACTTTTAACACCTTTATTAATAAGTCTTGGTATAAGAAGTATGATAATATAGAAGTCTATGATTAAAAAGTAGAGGTAGTCACCCATGCAATTTTAGCTGGTATAAGTGAAGATTCAGGCTTAGAGAGTTATGTTATTCACCCTCGCTCTATTAAGCTAGAGTTGTATATAGAGTTCCTACATAAGCTCAGAGAGAAGTATAGCAACCAAGAGATCATCCTGTTTGTTGATAACCTTTCAGTTCATAAGACTAAGGAGTCTAAGAAAGCTTATGAAGACCTAAACATAACTTTTGTTTATAACGTTCCTTATAGTCCTTAATTTAATGGAATAGAATTCTAGTGGAGTTAAATCAAGACTCACTACAAGAAGCTGCTGCTGTATCATCTTATGCATGACTTGCCTATCGATACAGTAGACTTGATTCAAAGCAACTGTAAGAGAGTAAGCGTGGATAAGACAACAGCTTGTGCGAGAGAAGGAAGAATGAATGTTTATAAATAAGTTAGATTTAAACGAATGAATATATTCACATATTAAATTGGCCCATAAAGGGGTTTGGCTTCTCTTTCTTCTCCTCTTCTTAAGGCTTGCTTGGACCCATATTTCTTCTCTTTGTGCCAGCTCCTGCATCTATGTTCATTTCTTCTAGCTTTTAGACATCTTTATAAAGTCTTTTGCTCACTTCATAAATAGTCTATGACTTTCTCTCTCTGTGAACCTTCGCATGCTCTTTCATTAGGAATATACCAGTTCCAGGTTTCCCTACAAAGTTATGAATCAAAGCTTACGAGAGAGGAATGGATGCTTCTTAAGCTCAGCGAGCCAGGTCTCGTTTATTAGTATGCCTTGCTTCATTTAATCTTCAGGAGAAATAGAGTAGCGTTTTTTGTGAGCTTCTTCAATGATCTCTCTTAGATAACTCTCTCTCTTTAAAGTGCCAAGAACTCCAAAGAAGAAGCTCCTTTCTGGAAGCTTGTTAGAGAGTTGTTTCTTGGTAGGAAGATAAACTACCAACTCTTCTTCTTTCATCGCATCCTCGTAGAGATTAGTGACTGAAATCTCTGGGTAGTTTGGTATATCTATCAACTTTATATCACTGTTTTTGAAGGCTTTCTTCTCATCGCAGAGTATAGCTTTTAAGAATGAAATTTTGGTACCTTCCATCGTTGGAAGGAATAAACCCACTTTCGTATATGATTAAGTATATGTCACATTCTTACCATGCTAAGTGAGGTATCGATAGAGATCTTCCTTGCTTCTAAATCTTGAGAATCATTTCTTAAGCTTCAACCCTTTTAATTGCAGTACTTATAGATTCCATCCTTGTTCCTTCTCTTGTTATTGAATTTCAAATTTTAATATATATAGTTCTGGATCCTACTGTTAAAATTCTTAGTATTAAATATGGGTATCTTATAGGAGGTCAACCTGGTAAGGATACGTGGAGAAAGCTGGCAGAAGCTGTAACAAACTTCAGAGATGGAGCTCCATAATAATAATAATAAAAATAATTAACTCGCATCGAGGGTTCAAGACCCCCTGAGCATATCATTATGAAGGGACTGTGTCCCTTTTAGTGTTTGTGGGAGCGACTTTCGTCATTCCGGAGCAATTTATTCCTTCTTTTTCTTCTTTCCTCTTTTGTCTCTCGGTATTACGTTATCGATTCTAGTGAATTTTCTTGGTTTGAATTTCCATCTGGAGACGCCTTTGTATAGGAAAGGGGCTGACATTTTCATGTGGTTCCATTGCTGTAAGAACTTGGTTCTCATTATAGAGGATCTAAACTAAATATTAAGTTTGAAGGAGTTCTTAAGTTTGATGATTTTGAATTTAACGCGGGACCGAAGTTTTTGAGTTATGCACTCAATGAGCTCGACTGCATCTTTTTTTGTATATCTAAAGCCATCTAGATAGAGATCTTCCATATCTCTATTGGATTATTGGAAGGAGATGGCATTGAATTCGGTGTGTTTAGTGTCTTGAGTGAGCTAGGAAGTGGATTTGTCTGAGTATTCTGTGAAGTATTCTTTCTTAACTGAATCAGGTAAGGAATGGAATAGTGAGCCGTGTTAAAGTTTGGCCCATTGCCATCTATGAAATTATCTTAATGTAGTATCCGTATAAGGATCATAGTCATTAGTAATATCTTTGATAGGCATAGAACTCTCTAAGACTTTTGGCCAGAATTCATTCATAAGTTTTCTGTTCTGGTCGTATATCTGTTCTTGGGTTGCATGAGCAGATTTGAGTTCTGATCTAAGGTTTACCTACTAAATAGGGGAAGGGTTGACATACGTGTCAATTTGCATAGGTTCGTCATTGTCGAAAGCAGAGCGTTCTGGGACTTCTTGAGCAACTGGATGTTGAATAGGAGCTTACCCCGATAAGTTAGTGTTAAGAACATGATTAGCATCTTTCAGAGCTTTCTCAACTAGTTAGATGTTAGCTGAGAGATGAAAGGAGGGACTCTTGGTTAGCACTACTAGATACTCGACTATGGCGACTAAGGTGTCGGATGAGAAGAGATTCAAAGAGTCTTTAGACGAGAAAATTTTGGATAAGGCACGAGAGCTTTGAGCCATTTCAACGTCTGTTTGGCTTGCCATAGCTATTAACTAGTTTACTGTGGTGAGTGTAAGGCCTAGTAGTTAAGTGATAATCTGGAAAAGGGTTAGTTCCATTGTAGTATTACCGCCAGGTGAAGGTTTGAACTCCATATTGAATAGCTGGGAGGTAAGTCTGAAAACTTGGGAAATCTGTTAAGTGATAGAGGTCTTTCCCGGATTTAGAATCGCTTTGGCTTCTTAGAAGGTGGAAGCAGATAGCTTGGCTGATTGTTGGATGAACTGTGGGAGTGAAGTCCACTTGAGTCCATGGTTTTCAAGGAGACGAGGATCTTTGAGGGGATCTGGGTTCTAAAGCTTAGAATTATTCCTAGGCCCCGATTTGAAGAAGGTCCTTGGTCTCTTGGGAAGAGACTGGTTAGGTCTCTGATCGAGCTGGCCTGACTAGTTGAGTCTCTAGCCAGGTATCTGTTAACGCCATACATGTGAGAGTGTAAGTTGTCTTGTATGGGATGCCCGAAGGTCAGGTTGCTGAGCCTGCATATTAATTTAGAGCTACTTAGCAAGTATATTTCTAATTTAATAATATGGAGCTCCATTTTTATCAATTTAGTTCCATTAAATTAGTACTAAATTTGTTTAAATTTGATTAGTACCGGTACTAAATTCGTTTAAATTTAGTTGGTACCAATTTAATAGTACCAATACTTAATTAGTACCTAGTTTTTAACTAATGAGGTTTTAATGGAAAAGTTCCAAAATGGTTCAAAACCTAATTGGTACCAGTACCAACCTGAATTTATTCTCAGTTGGTACCAAAATTAAAAATATTGAGCATAAAATTAGAAAATTTATAGTTATAAACTAAGTATAAATATGATGTCTAACACCTAAGAATTAACCATTGTTGTTGCAGTGCCAGCTCCAATACAAAGTTATTATAGCCAGTGAGGTTTTTACTTCTTAATAATAGAAATTTAAATTTGAATTTAAACATGGCGGCTAACTTAAATCGTAAGGCAGTTTCTCTTGGAACAGGTTAATCATTACCCCAAAACCCCAATTCATGCTTAGTCTATCAGTTGATAATGAATTAACACACGTTTATTTATGCGAAAATGCGACTAAGCGACTATTAATAAGGACTATAGTCGAAGACTATGTTGATTGAGAGTAGTCGTTTAGTCTGAACATGAAAGTCAGAGTATACAACTACCCTTCACCATTGTTCATTTGGGTGGTTTGTGATTAAGTCTTGATTACTACTATTAACTTTTTAATTTAACTTAACTATTAATCAATCTAATCAACCACAGTTATAATCATTTGTCTTAAACTTAAGATTGAAGGAGGCGACTAAGTGCAGACTAGTATGACTAGGTAGTCTTGTAAGTATATTGATCATGACTAAGTCGTAGGTAGTCGAAAGGTCGACTATCAATGTACATACCACTAATACTAATAATGAATCTTCAAACCATCAACACCCTCCACCATTGGTGGTTTATGGTGACTTGGAACAGCTTTCACTCATTGCAGGTAAGTTATAGTTGCAATGATTAAAGTTGAATCAAATATCAACAGACTTATCATATGACTAGTTTCAAATTCAAATCACTCTATTATTATTAGTGTTAACTCTTGTCATTTAGATGAGAGTAGTCAAACTCAAACCACAGATCGACTTTGAAACCTTCCTACTCATACGATATGGCAACTGAAATCCAACATCTAATCTACGACCACTGGTGAATCTGAGTGCAATAGCAAAGTTCTTTGGTGTCTCATACACAAATGTTGTCAAGCTGCACAGGTATTCGAAGTCATTTTTCAGGAATGGGTTATCGATTAAGACTAGTCGTGAGATTAAATTCAACCTTAGTCATATTAACTTCCTCATCAGCAGTGAAACACTGCACACTCAAGCAGGAATGAGTTTGAGAGAGAGGTGTATAATGTTCCACAGGTAGTTCCCAGAAATGCGAATCAGTGTCACTCACTTGAGGAGACTATACAAGAGCGCTTAAGTAAGATTCAAGAGCATACGACTAAGGAAGGAGGTGGAGCTAGTCGATCCACAAAGACTAGCTAGTCTTAAAATCGAAATGAAGACTAAGTATATGAGAGAGCTGCAACTGGGATCGAAGATCATATTCATTGATGAGACTGTATTCACTTCCTCAACTCGCCTCAATAGAACCTGGGCACCTTATGGAGAGAATATAAGATTCCCAGACAAGAGACATGACTTCGGAGTGTTTGCGCTTCTTGGCGCTATATCAACTGACAAGGGATTCGAAGACTACATTATTAATAAGGGATCAATTAAGTAGGACTAGTTCATTCTATTCATGCAGCAGTTGAAAGAGAAGTATAAGGATCCTCGACTAGCCATATTCATGGATAACCTGCAGGTACACAAGTCAATCCTTGTAAAGAAGGAGTATGAGCGACTGGATATCATCCCCATATACAGTATCCCTTACTCCCCTGAGTATAATGGAATCGAGAGCACCTTCTTTACAATCAAGCAGAGCTACAAGAAAGAGATGCTAAGTATACTACTGAAGGGACTACGACTAGACATCAAATTACTTATAGAGAAGTCGATCTAATCGGTCGACTAAGACTACATTAGAAATTAAGCCAAATATGGCGAGACGCAGATTATGAGTATTAAGTTATGATTAGTTTTTTAATTTAAATCACATTCCAGTTATCATCATGCTCTTGTTAGGTGTTCTCTGTTATTGTTCCATCATGAGGATGCTGCCGTCTGGCATCCTCTTTCTCTTAGTCACGTTCGAGAAGCGATTCTAGTCTTAGTCGTGAGGTATGATGCGATTGCTTAGTCGTTTACCTAACTCATACTATTTATGATCTATCTTCTCTCTGACTGTTCTTGCATTCTGCTTCATTAGATAAATAGCCTTGCCAGGTTTCTCTACATAAGTAAGTCATAGAAATCTTACTTGAAACGAAAGGATGCTTCATGAGCTCATCCAACCAGTCGTCAGAGATCTCGATTTTATCAGTCTCGTTCTAGTCTTACCCCTTATTATACCTCACAGTATTAGCATGGTCGATGATTTGCCTTAGGTAGTCTGCTTTGACTGTTCCCAGAACACCAAAGAAAAAGTCTCTATCTGGTAGTTTACCTGAGTTCATCTCAAGTTCTGGAAGGTGCTGCAATACGACTTCATCACCCATAACATCCTGGTAGAGATTCTTGACTGAGAGCTCTTGGTAATGAGGCACGACCATTCTATTAACCTGGTTTTACCTGAGAGACTTCTTGGTATTATTTAGTAATGTTTTCAGGAAGGCCACCTTAGTCGAAGCCAGTGGTGCAGAAAGATGTTCACTATACAAAGTAAGGAACAGCACTTGAATCTTACAGTGAGTGGTTAGGTACTTGTAGAGGTCTTACTTTGATCTGAATCTACCCATAAGCTCCTCGCTTCTTACTAATCGATTCGACTACCCGAATGATTCCATGACTAGTTTAGTAGTCGGACTATATTAATAAATGACTAGCTAGTCGAAAATGATTCTGATCTTAGTCCTCTAGTCGTTGAACCACTTCTCTAGTCTTTTAAAGATTCTAAAATAACTCTTGAATCCCCTTACTCAGACTGTAACAAACATCACTCAACTTTCAAGCTAAAGAGTGTCCACAAAGAGCAACATCAAATCCAGTGGTCCTCTGCAAATTCCTGGAGATTTAGACCTCGACTTGAGAGGTTTTAGATTTTTGAGGTTAGTAAAAATCTAGTCGATCAGAATCATAAATGGACAACAAATTTTCCAAAAACACCAGATCCGTCTTAGTCGTTCTTGATTCTTCGATCAACAATTTATGCTGGATTTTCAAGTAACCAGAGGATTCTTACACTGCAAAATTTAGAATCATACTTTCATTATTATTAGTAGCTGCAGTAGCTGGTTAGGTAGAAAATCTCTCGAAATCTTGGTTCGACTAAGACTAATCGTAGACTAAGTTAACTATACAAACTTAGCTTTTTACAAGCTTGAAATCGACTAGCTTAACACTCTATAATTTTGATGTTCTAATGACTCAATTTGTATTAGTAACTATCCTATCTTGATTTTATTAATAGAGGTAGCTGTACATTGCTCTAGACTACCTCTGAAAGAGTGGAATGAAAGTATAGGTTGATTTTGAGTAGTAGAGAAGTATGAATCCAAGAATCGACTAGATAAACTATCAAGACTAGTCGTAGGTTTTTCGACTACCTAGTTTTCTCAAGTATAAATTTTTCGACTGACTAGTCGTAGATTTTGAGACTACCCAAGGTGTAAGATTCTTTGAATCTTGTAACAAACATCACTTCATTAACACTGACCAACATACCAGCAGGAGTGATAGTATTAGTTGAAAATAAGAGTAAATGATAAGAGTATAAAGCATAGGAGAGTGCATTGAAAATTAGAGTGTAAGGAGGGATTTCAACTTAGTGCGATATTAATAATAAACGACTAGGTAGTCGGAGACTAAGATTAACTTAAAGACTAAAAAAACTGCGGTTGAATGAATCTTAGGTTTGAATCAAATAAGTCTCTTGACTTTGGGGGGAACATAAAGTACTCTGTGTTCTGGTTGCCAGTTAAGCTTATCGAACTTCTCGTCGACCTCTGCTAAACTGTACCAGTATCTGGTCTAAGGTTAGAGATAGAATTGCTTGATAAGATCTTTGATGACTTCGTTAGCTGTAGCCTTCTTAGAGTATGCTGCTGCATTTTTGACTAGCTACGACTAGGTAGTCCAGACAGAGTCGTAGTCTTTAGTCATGAACAGGTATACGATCATTGAGACTAAGGCGTAGACATCGACTAGTCGATCACCAGCAAAGAAGACTCCTGTAGTCGGATAAAACATTAATGACCCATCATACTCAATCTACTATTTAGATGCGAGTACTCTTGCATTCTCAAAGTTCCTTAGTCTTGCCTTGATAGGGTAGTCGTTGAGGACTATATTATTGAAGCTTAGTCGGTGGTGTACGAATCCGATTGTATGCAGTTCTCTTAAACCATATATGATTTGCTTCATGACTAGTCGATCCGAATGAGCACTGCGATTAGTCATCATATAGTAGTCGTAACTGAATTGAGGGATCAGGTACTGGAGTGCGATGTGATCGCTGCCTTTCAAGACCATCTCCAACTAAGTGATTCCATGAAGTTAGAGTTAGAAGGCAGTCTTAGTTATATCATACTCCCTTTACAGCTACTCTGATTCAAGCTCCTCTTCAAGAAAACCTCTCAGTGCGAACAGCTTGTAGAATCTTCCATCATGAAGCATAGTCCCATAAGGACATTTTTTAGAGAGGACTAGGCTTAGTCGCTTAGTCGTAGAGATATTTGAAGCAAGGAATTATAAAGTATCATCGACTCTGTACTTATTTATCCTTGCGATTGAGTCATCCACTTCATCCTCAGTGTCAGGGATCTCAATATCAACCTTTGGGTTAATCTTCGAGCTTGTTTTAGCATTCACTCTCTACCTCTTCTTTGGAGGTTCCTTGGGTTCCTCCTCTTAGTCATCACTCTCATTAGCCATCGACTAGTCTTCTTATTATTATTAAATTTAATCTCTTTTTACTTTAGCTATTGCGGAGTGAAATCCTTGCGACTTTTGTTCCTGCTTCTACAATCCTTAGTCGCTCTGCTTGGATTTATTGTGAACCTCTTTGACATGACGATTGAGATTGCTCTTATTATTAAAAACCTTGGAGCAGGTAGCGCATCAATACACAGTAGTCGCTGGTGCTGAAATCGCACTCTTGCCATCCTCGTTGTTTGACTCTGTTAAGTTATCTTTGATTTGTTTATCTGATTGAAAGTTTATGGAGCTATTATGAAACTCTGGATTTAGCTGGTGGTTGTAAAATTTTGCAAAGTTCTAAGCATCGTTGTCAGCGATAGCCTAGTCGAACAGTTCCTC
>ARYC01021428.1:0-25019 GCA_000711775.1 Oxytricha trifallax
AAATATTCAGCCACCAGAGTCAATGAACATAGATGCTGGAGCTGGCAGTAAGAGAAGAAACTTATGAGGAGGGAAGCAAGAAGTAGAAGAGAAGAAAGAGAAGCCAGCTCCCTCTAAAGAATTTTAAATGTGATTTATATATTCATTAATTTAACTACAAAACTTATTTATATACATTCACTCTTCCTTCTTTAGCACACTTTTAAGCCAACAAATTATCTACTCTCTTCGCTGAGCTTTTAATAAAGTCTACTGTATCGATAGGTAGGTCATGCATCAAGTAGTATAGCAGCAGTTTCTTTAATGACCTTTTAATATTCCCCAGTAAAACTCAATTCCATTAAACTATGGACTGTAAGAAACGTTGAACACTGGCGTTATTCTAAGTTGTTCATAACTCTTCCTTTTTTCTTTAGTCTTTTGAACAGAAAGATTATCAACGAATAGTATAATCTCTTATTCAGGGTACTTCTCTCTCAGCTGCTCTAAGAACTTTATAAACTACTCTGTCTTAATAGAGCGAGGATGAATAAGATAAGTTTCTAAACCAGTATCCTCGCTAATTCCTCCAAGAATAGCCATTGTTTATACCTTGACTTTCTAGTCATATACTTCTATGTTGCTATGCCTCTAATACCAAGACTTCTAGATGAAAGTGTTGAATGTAAACACAGCCTCGTCAGCATGGATAAACTTAATATTATTCAATTAGGCTCTCTGCATTTAATTATAAATATAATTTAAGTTGTTGTTGTAAAATGGCAGAGTGAAATCAATTACTCTCTTGATACGATTAACACCTTTTTAAGAGATACCGTTTCGTTTATAAATGTTTCCAACAGACTATGCAGAGATCTTCAACTCAGGGAACTGGCGATAAAACATAATAGCTCGTTAGTCGAGAGAGAAGTGAGCCCAATACTTCAAAGTTTTTTCATTAATAAGATAGTCAATATGCTTCTATAGAAACTTAGATTTCCTCTTAGGCTAAGAATTCAGCTATTATTGCTTTAATTACAACAGCTTTCAAGCAGTGAGAACGAACAGTTGAGGGACTACGCTTTAAGAGCAGTGCAATAATAGACTTATAGTTCAGTACTGGTTTGAGTTATTCACTATACATATCGCATCCATAACGCAGTTTAAACACTAAATCTATATACTCTTCATCATAAATAGACCCCAAAAGCTTGTAATTTTAGTCTCGCATTTAATTAATAACCCCAACCCCTAACAAATTCCCTACAAATCAAAGCACTTATAAACCTCATTAAGGGGTTTTGGGGTTTTGATTAGCTAAATTCCAAAAGTCTAAATTGCAAAAACCCAAAAAATGCTCGTGCATAATGTGAGTAAATATAGTATTTTTAGAATACTATAAACCTTGAGGACCGAGAAAAGTTGGCTATCAGATAAATTCAAGAGTTTTCTGTTCTTTTCTGTGAGTTTTTCCTTCGTCGTTAATACGCCCAAAAAATACTGCTTCATAGCCTATATTAGCAACAATATCAACAGTAGCTGCAGAGTGTCCGAACTGATCGGCATGCCAAGCAATTTTAGTCGATATATTAAAATTTCTTTTTAGAAATTCATGACCAGCCATCATATTCATTATAATTTCTTCATAAGTTGAGCAAGCTTCATCGTTTGAATCCATGCCTCAATTAATGAATTCCAATCTTCCCTCTTTTAACAGCTATTTTACTTAGTTTTATTTTTATAAAGATTGCTTTTCCCACCACTTTTGGAGAAAAAAATTTCTGTTTATGATAATCGCCTTTTCTTATCTTTTAGCAACGCTTCAATAACAGTAGACATGATACTATCTACTCTTTGATCATAATACTAATCTGCACTCATTATCCAGCCTACATCGTCGTGAGAGTGACACATTATATGAATGTACACTCATTCATTTTCAGAGTATGTAGGGACTGGAGTTGTGGTAATTGATTATCTAGATATGGATGGCTTTGGGGTGGGCCTATATCCTTATTAACTTCATATTTTATATTTTAAAGAAATTAAGCTATAAACTTTTATATTTTTTTAAATGAATTTTAGATCAAAATAAAATTCGGCATTAAAATTCATAAATTCATAAATAACTTGGAAATGGAGAAGTAGGTGCCTCAAAATCTTAGCCTTTTATCATATCAAATAATTCAACTTCGTTTAAATCTAAATCATGAGATTAAACAGGAGCTAATGGATTAGGATTAATAGTTCTGTTTTATTTAACTGTAGTATTGTTATATTTCTAGCCTCCCCTTACAGCTAAATTTCTCTTTTCAAAATTTTGGGAAGCATTTTTTTCGAAAATACTTTAATTTTTAAGCTAGCTTTCTTATTTAGACATGCTTGCGTAGCTAATGCTTTCTTCTTAAAATTTTGAAGGTTAAATTTCTGGCAAAAAGTATTCTTATTTAAAAGTTTATTCCTATTCTTAAATCAAGTATGAGGTTTAATTTTCTTCAATCAGAATGCTGTATCTTTCATATACCTTAATCATAAACAAATTTTAACAAAATTTAATTGAATAACTTTACTCGCTAGGATATTGTTGACTGTTTACCTGATCTAACTCCAATTTACCACTTTTTACTATGTTTTTACCAATATTGTTAACTTGTCCTAATATATTTTGTAGGATTTGTTATTGAAATGATGTAGCTACTCCAAGCATAAGCAAAATAAAAATTTTACTATGCTATAAATATTACTTATTAGTATGTCCAGATCTTGACCTGAAGTTTGATTGATTGTTACAGCCTTTCAACTTAATAAAAGAGACCATTTATGATTTAAATAATCAGATATATTAAATTGTAGAAATATATTCAATTTTGCTATTTTGCAAAGTATTAAAAATATAATTTACAATTTAAGAAAGATTTTACAGTTTGTATATGCTTTTATTACTGAAAATTGGCATTTTAATCATATTAACCAATTACTGAAAACTGTGACAAGGGTTTATTTATAGGAAAATTAGATAAATTCATTCTTAACTAACAAGAACCGTATTGTTTTAATATAGTTTATATTCAAAATCAAATGTATTCCTATTATTAAGGATTTTAATTCTCTTGAAATTTATTGTCATTCTTTCATTTCTCATAGTAGAATGAAATTTATAATCATAAAATTTCAAAGTTCATCTTAAATCTAAATTATAAATTTAACAAAATTAGGAAATTAAATTCAGACAAGTTTGTAAAGTTCTATAACTTGGAAATCTTTGTCTAAGTATTGATCACTTGGTAATTTTCCTTCTATAGCGTCATTTCCATTAAGATAAATTTGCTCTAATTTAGTAAAACTATTGCATTTACTTCCAAAAGCATAGTTACAAAGCTGATTCAACAGAGTCTTTGTATCTTTCTACAAGTTATCTGACCTAGTTAATCTAAGATAAAAAACAGCAATTCAAATGTCAAGAGTGAGATGATCAATACAAATAAAATCCTAATAACAAAGTAATTTATCATAAAAACTAATTGCACTCTATACTTAAGTGTGGCCAATAAATTCTGAATATTTATTACATATTATATAAGTAAAAATTTAACTAAAATATTTTGATAATTATTGCTGAATTTTTAGAAGCAAAATATTTATTATTCCTCTTTTATGTTCTAAAGAATATACCTCTCTTGTATCAAACAGAAGTTTAAAATGTTTCATAAAGTTCGTCAACTGGCAAGATTTGCAAAACTAATATTTTCAAGGTTTCATTAACATTTCTGAAAATTTTAGCTTATACTTCATTGAAATATTCATCAGATTGCGAAAAAGTGGATGATTTTGATATTTCAAATTGAGGAGTATGAAACGTCAAAAGTTCGTTTTAATTTAGAGTGTGCCTTTTAAAAATTCTATCAAATGTTTGGTCTCTGCTTCTGGTTAGGCTCAACCAGAATTTTGCGGTAACATTACAAACAAAAGTAGATTTGTTCAATAAATTATATAGAAGTAAAAATTGGATTAGGTCCTTTCATGTCTGGGGTTTGATCTGCCAATGCTTCCCACATTCTAAGCTCGTCATCTGTTGTCCCATATCTATTTATCAAAAACTCAATTCTACCCTTGTGATAGGCACTTCCAGCTTGTGATCTATCATTCATCACTACCATCTAAAATTAATCTTTTCCTATTGCTTGAATTTAACTCTCAATAAAAATGCCAAAAGTCACTGGATAGAAAGCTTTATGATGGTAGAACTCTTTGTTAACTGAAGTTAAGTAAACTCTGTAATCATCTTTTCTCGCATCTCTTCTCATAATTTTAAGAGAGTTGGCATCAGTATAGAATATGGCATTATTTGCTATCTTTTGAGCTCCAGTTTATTGTAACTTCTTGTCCTTTTGAATTCTTTTCTTTGTCAATTCTTTCCAAAAATATTTCGAACTCTTTTTCCTAAGCGTCTTATTCGAGAATCATTTTCACATAATGTAAAATGTCTTAACTTGATATATAGTTTACTACTATTTCTTGAAGCTGATTGCCAACAAAAGTAAAAAAGGAATAACTGTAAACTAAAAATTAAAGTCTCAATACCAACGATTTTATGTTCGAATGCAGTTGAATCAGACTCCTCTGTTTTGAAAACATAAACGCCAATGTTTCTATATTTATCATGATAAGATGGATTATAAAATCTGAAATCAAATTCCAACTGTTTACTCATTTCACTCTGTGTTCCATCTAAGCTTTTAAGAGTGTAAGTTAGTTTTAAAATAGATTTATCGCACTAATCAACTTGCAGGATAAGATACTGGTTTTCTATCTTGTCTTTCAATGGATTAAAAGGATAAACTAATATTGGAATAACATTTTTAATAAATATATTTGGATCACAATCTACAGTTTGTACAGAATCTTAATTTGAAATAGATGTTAATTTTAATTCAAACCCTGAACTTTCAATTTGTTTTTATTCATTGCTATTCTCTATTTAATAAATTTGATACTGTAATGGCTTGATCTCATCATAAATGTACAAATCACTCTCTTCTTAATTCAAGCTATTTTTTAAACAAAACAGTTCATTTTCAATCGTATTAAACATTTGAGTTATGTGATCCCATTTTAATGCTGTTGCCTTTGGACTTATTTTTAATTAATTTATGCATTATACTTGCAATTAAGAATACCAATTAATTAATGAATTAAAGACCCATTATATTGAGTTCAGTATAAGTTTAGGGTTAAATATTTGGATTATAGACAACAAAGTAGGTCTTAGTCTCAATATCATTCGAGAATCTTGCTATAGCCAAATTCTTCTCTCGTTGAGTTTGTGAATACACTGTGACATATTGTTCAACTAAATTCCTCTCTCAGTTCATGTCAATCAGTCTAAGAGGTTTAGCAAGACTCCAGAATTTTTCTTTTCAATTTGATAGAAAGCTTTGTTCTCTTTTTTAATTACATCATTTGGGCTTGTCCCAGTTATTGTATCGTGATGAACTTAAGCAGCAAGCGCTTCATTTAATTTATCCACACTTTCTATGTAAAGTTGTTGGCTTTCGAAAACTTTTACATCTTTTCTGTTTCTTAGGTAGTCGATTAAGTAGAGCTAATCTGAAGCAAAATTGTTTGAAGCTAATTCTTGAATTTAAGATTTAAAATTGGGTCATGAAGAGTAGTAGCCAGTCCAGTAGTGAAATGGAAAGTGACTGTTTAATGGGAAGAAATCTTGAGAAACTTCAGGCCAATTAAATAAATTACAAAATTAGCAATTTAGCCATTATTTATTCATTCTCTAAATAGATTTTTATGCAGAATAGTATTCTATTTAATTATTTAATATAGAAAATTAAAAAACTTTTTTTCCTTTTAAAGTTTTAATGTTTTTTCTATCTAGTTATATAATTTAATTTAAGATTAATTGAATAATTTAAAAATATTTATCTATAAAAAAAACAATTTATATTTAAATATATATTTTAACTTCTTATGTATCTTAACTTTATAATTTAATCATGTTTAATTATAACACTCAAATAAGTTTTACAATCATATCTATAATAAGTTTTTAAAATAAATTATTATTTTGCAATAATAATTTTGAACTGTGCTGTAAAATGCATACACCTTGAACCCTTATAAAAATAAAATATAATTCCTTGCATATTTCCTTTTATAATACTTATTAATCCATCAACGTAATCATAAGTTGCACCAGCAAACTAATACGAAAAATCTGAACCCAAAGTGAAAAGAATTAAATTAGTCTTGTAAGCCCTAAAATATCCTTTGATACAATTTATGAATGAAGGCATGTCCATTTTTATTTAATTAAGTTTCGTCTGATAATTTTATCTGTTTGATGATTCTAAATAATTACAAATTATAATTATTATTACTCAAAATTCATCGTCATAATAGTTCCATATATCGATACCACAAGAACCTTAGTAAAGTTCATACATAACATGTGTAAATATTCCCTTATCACTGTTTTAAATTTCTACTTTAGATGTTTGAATTTTGGGTTTCCACATAAATTCCATTTCCTATTTTTGCTTTCTGGAATTCTTTTCATCATCGTTTATTCTTGCAAAGAATAGTGCATCAAATTCAAGGTCTTTTAATTGCTCTGGAGAAGTAGCTGAGTGACCAAAACTATCAGGGTTCCAAGCCACTCTTGTCGTAATACCAAATTCTCTTTGTAAGAAAGCGTTACTTGTCATGTATTCATAATTATTTCCTCAAAAGTTGGGAATGCCTCATCGTTAGATACCCACCCTCCATTTATGAACTCTAGCCTAAACTCAATAAATTTTAGGAAATTGCTAAAATATATAAAAAACAGTTTACCTTCTTTAACAAGCTGCCTAACATCCTTCTTGACAGTCACCCCAATTTCATTCCACCATTTTGCAAAGAAGTAAATCTAGGTTTGAGAAAACTTTCTATTTGGATTGGCTTTAAGTGCAGAAACCAAACTATTGAATATTCTTCTGACTTTTCTTTCAAAATAGCCTTCAGGTGTTTATTGCCATACCACATCATCATGAGAGTGACAGATAAAATGAATGTAAATTGTGTCGGGACTGTTCATATCTTCTGGGACAACAAAACTTGTATTCTAAATATATTTCATCCGTTTAAGTTGGATTTGGTGTAGGTAAAGTTATATTGCTTTCATTGAATGGCGTTGGAGTGAAGATATTGATATTAGGGTTTGTTGGCTATGTTGTATTCAATTATCCTAATATATCATCCAAATTTTATTGCTCCAAGTCTTTTGTTTTTTGTGTTATCTTAGCTGGTTCATATTTTGTGGCTGGTCTGAATTATAATTGAGTAATTTAATCACACATTAAATAAATTTTTATGTCTATAAATAATAATAAAAAATGATTTTAAAACTTATGTATTAATATATTGAAATTATTAATAATAAGGCTTTAATTAAAATTGAACTTATAGTGATAATTAAGAAATCGTAATAAGTCCCAAAATCGCAATACTAGCTGTAGGGAATAGTAAATGCTGTTTCATATTAGATTTACTATGATATGATTTTAATTATAATTTAAAATTTATGAAACCTCCATTAAATTGATATTCTTAAGCTACCTATTATCAGTAAGATAAGCTTTAAGAATTTTAATCGAATTTAAATGCAATTTAAAAGTTAAATGTTATTAAGATAATTTATTTGCAAATCATAAATCTTAGTTCTATAATATATTGATATCAATGTTGTTTTATAGATAGTTGTTTGTCTTTACAATAGATGCACCTCTATGATGCTGCTTATGTTTTATTTTTTCCAAGCTATTTTCACCATCTATTAACATACTCGAATTTAGTGCTCTTTTTTGGGTACCATCCAATACACTCTACAATTTCGAATAAATAAATACTAAAAGTTTAGACAGTAAAAAATATTCTTGTTTTATACTTACCAGAGTTGTTCGTCTTCCATTCTTAGTCATTGTAGAGCGATTAGTTTTGATACCAACATTTTAGTAACAAGTCTTTGGCTTAAAATCTAAGTATCCAATCACTAGGTGGTCTATAGCTACCTGGACCAGTGTGTCGCAATTTTTAGGTTTGCAATATCTGGTCTTTAAGAAGTGCCAAATTTTCTCACTTTTACTGTATGATATGTTGAAAGTATTTATTTTCCATCTTTATAATCAACAGATCCTGGCTGTTCATATACTCCAGGACCAGGATAATTATGTTAATTTAATGTTCTAAATCTTGTTGATGGACTAAACGAAGGTGCTTTTGAATTTCTAAATAAGAATAAGATTAGGGATTATGTTTTTATTATTTACTGATAAGTTGAGACGAAGTATTTTCCAAAACTATCAATTGATAATTTTTCAATGTAATGAGCTGGACCTGGGACCCCTTTCATTTTCTCAATAACTGAAATATTATTGAATACTGTCTTTGGTCCAAACTTAGACTTTTACTTATCAACTCTAATCATTTTCATGCTGTTATATTAACCAGGTCCAGGGACACAGCAATCGGGGATGTTCATTTTTGCAGGCATTACAACCTTTATAAATGCTTCACGACCTGTACCAAAACAAAATGATTTATTTACGCCTCGCTTGCTTTAAGATTCTTAAAGTGACTACTCAAATTTTGACTTTAATTCATATTTATCCGGAGATGGAGACTCTATATAAAAGACTTTTTTATAGAAAATTTAACTGCCTTAGAATTTAAGGAAAAAATATATAATATCCTTTCAAAATAAAACTAACCTCTCTTGAAAGGTACTAAGCCAGATCTTTCTCCAAAGCCAAATGATGCTCCTCTATTAATCTTAGTATCAGGTAAGTCATAACCTACAAGGTCATGAACTTGCTTTGATAAATTTGGAAATCTATTTGATTTTGCAAAAGAAAACTTCTACTTTGCAGTAGAAAATTTGCATTTTCATAAGTAGTCCACTCTACATTATATTTTGGGTGCAGGAGTGATGACATTTTATTTAATTATTTAAAGATTAAATTTATCAAAGTCTATCGAATATTTTAAATTTTATAATGCTATAATTATTCTATTAAATATATGCTTAAGTTATTATTCACTTTTCCAAATAAAGACATTAAAAATTTGGAAAAAATTACACTAGTGTTCTTATCCTAATTCTTATAAATTTTAATAAAAATTTCAAATTTCTTTATCAATGTTTTCAAGTCTAAAAATGAGTTTAACTGCTTCTTCTAAGTCTTCTTCTAAGTATTAGGCTGGATATTATTTATCGTTTTCTAAGCTTTAATGTACTTCTGTTCGCACCAAGATTGATACCCATCCTTTATTTTTGGCTCCCTAGATATCTGATTCGGGTGTGTCTCCAATCATATAAAAATTTGGGATCTCTAAACCTTAATTTCGCTTTTTTATTTCATGATTAATTCAGTGTATTCGAAAGTAGATGCTTCAGGTTTTCCATACTAAATTGTTCGGAACTCTAACCCGTAATCCAAGTATTAGTGTGTATAAAAAAACAAAACTAAAAATTAAAATTTTGAATAAGCTTTGAAGATGCTCTATAAAGCAATTAGACATATTTTTGGACCATATCGTGGAACAGGCCAGGTATTAGGCCATAAAAGATCTATGTTGCAAGAGTAAACTCTTACAAATTACTCGTCTTCTGATTATATTCTGTCACCTTTAGGATGACCTGTCCTACTTGCAATCACATCATTAAAAATCTAAAGAGTCAGAGTTGAAAATACTGTTTTATAGACTATAAAAATGGCTGCAAAATTCAATTCCAAACTTAAATCTTCTACTGATTTTCCAAATCTAAAGAAATATAAAAATATTGGCAATAGGTTACCTTTTTTCGAGGCTATGCTTATGCTGCAACAATTTTTCTTGAGGAATAAACCCCAAATTTAAATGAACATTGAAAATGAAGAATCTGATTAATAATTTAAAATGTATTCTTTTTAATTATAGAAGAAATTAAATATACAATAGAAAAAATTATTTTTTCTAAAACAAAAACTGAATTCAAATGATAATAAATTTAAATTTCAATAGTTACATTCTTTGATTGTGATGATATTAGTTAACTTTTTTCTTAAAAGATAAAAATTATTGCTATACTTGTTTGCTTTTTTGCTTATATTTACAGTAAAATATGTTTTTTTTGAATAGTAACTTATTTATTAATTCATCTTACTATGTTTAAAAAAGTAGCTTTTTTATTTATATTGAAGCTCTTTAAAAATGTATGATCAAATTATTAATTCTATATTAAGTGTAAAATGTTAAAAAACACTAATAAAGTTATAAATATATTCAATTTTATAATTAAATAAAATATCTCTAGATTTTTTGTTGTTGATTAGTCTTAAGCTAATGATTATTTGTGTTATGTTAATTATTGTATTGAAAACTTTGCTATCTAGTTTCTTAAATATTAAGTAATCATTCAGCTTATAGGTGACACTAATAAATTGTCACTATTAAAATAGTAGAAAACTCATAAACAATAAATCTATAAATTTTTTTATCATATAGTTAAAATAAGGTGTCAAAGATAGTAAATACTCTCAAACCATTAAATTAGTAAAGTTAGAATAGAATTGAAATATTTCTCTTTAATAAATAATTTTTTAATTTTGAGATAGTAATTTTACAAATGAATATACTTATAAGATAAAAATAAATATAAATTTTGAGAGACCAATAGACACATTTAGTCTAATTTGGATTGATGAATACGATATATAAAAAAATTAAAAGCATTTATAAATAGTTTATAAGTTTTAATTATGAACTCAATCAAATAAATAAATCAGATAAATTTTATATTTAGTTATCTGCATAGAATTTACTAATGTGATAAGTAATGACTCTTATTAAATTGTGAGTATCAAACAATATTGTAGTTTATTATATAAATTTAAATTATTTTAATCTATACCAGCTATGATAAATATATTAAGATTATTCTGAATAACCGCACAGCTGTGCGGTTTGACTCAACCGCACAGCTGTTCGGTTTATATATAAATGTTAAAAAATCATTAAAATTAAAAATACTTAGAACATCTAATTTAAAATATTTTCTTAGATAGTTTATCTCATTATAAACCGCACAGCTGTGCTGTTTTACTGAACCGCACATCTGTGCGGTTTTATTATTTAAAATAAGAAAAATGTTATTGTCTTACTGAAACAATATATTATTTTGCATCAAAGAGTAAAATATAAAAATGTATTCTTTAAAAAATTACCTTTTCTTTCTTTTAAATTTTCTCTTAATAATAAACTGCGTGATGTTATAGCAGTATATTATTATTAATGTAATTATTTTAAACTCTCTATTAATATAAACTCTATGCAATTTATAATTTTAATTTTGCTTTGTGTAATGATATTAATATTTAATTAAAAATAATATCATAGCTATAGTTGATAGCTTTTCCCACTCTTAAATTAAGCTTAAAATTTATGATCACTATTTTTTATGTTAAAGTTAAATAAGTTTGTGATAAAATTATTCTCTATTATAGTATTAATTCTAATAAAAAGTTAATAAAGTTTTCTCAAAAATTAAAAATTTTATAACAATTTTGATAGACTTTGTATAAGTTTGTATACTTTGTAATAGTTTTGAAATAAACATCAACAATTACTTACAAATAAAAAAATAGGAGGGAGTACAAATAAAATCAGGCATACATTTTATAAAGTACATTATATGAGTCAAATAAAAGTTAAAATATTTTTATTGCATGAGAGATGTTAGGCAAGTTTTTGAAAATTGGATTTATCATAGGTAATTTTTAATAAACATTTGTTCGTAAGATATAAAAATTTAGAGATTCATTTATAGGTAATAAGTCTTTTTTATAAATTGAAAAATATACACTAAAGCTAATATAGTAGATAAAAGGATTATTATACAAATATTGAAGTTGAAATCCATAAGCACTTTAGTAATTCCCTTACTTACCTTAATATTTTAATTAGGAAAATTATATGTATATTTAATAATTAAGCTCTCTTAAGCTATAAAGGAAATTAGATAATTATTATGAGGAAGCTTAAAGGTGTAGTTATAAAATCTTGCAAATCAAAAAAACTGATTGTTGAGATTAAGTTTCAAATTTTAAATGATTTATAAAACAGATTTACTCGTTTGTTATATGAATCTTTATATCCTTCGTCTTACATAGTAAAGAGGCAGTCTATATATTTCAGATAATTAAGTCCACATTGAAAAGACAGCTTAATAATTAGAAAAAATAATGAAAGATAATAAATTTTTGAAAGAAAATATAAGAATGTAATTATAAAATAGAAAAACGAATAAAAATGATTTAGTCTCAAAATTAAATATAAATAAAGAATTTTATTAAATACAATATTCACGTGAAGTAACTTCTTCACAAATTATTAGAAAGCACAGGCATAAATTTTTTGTCATAAATAAAAACTTCTTATTAATTGTTGAATTATTAAAGGATTTTAAGGAATCCCTATTAATTTAAAACTCAGCTTGTTTTTATTAAACTCATACAAACTCATACAAATTATAAAAAGAATTGTCACAATAATTTAATTAAGTATTTTTATCTCAAGAATATACTAAGCATGTATCCTAGTCAAAGAATGATACATTTAAATTGCAAATGAAATTCTTTAATGATTTAATAATAAATACTTTTAGTATTTTAAATTATTTGATTAATGGGTATAGTAGGCTTTTAATAAAAAAAGATATGTTTTAAGTGAATAAATTAACAATATAAAAATCTTCAGATTGAAAATTTAAATTTAGACTGTTCAATGCATTTACTAAAAATTTAAGAGACTCTAAACCAATGTAAAATAATTTGGAAAAAAATTATAGAATATTGTAAGAATTATTTTTTTATAATATACAATATTCTGGAATACATAAATTAAAGTAGTATGTATATTAAAAAGAATTCTAATGACTTTAAATAGATATTTTTAGTTTTTATGAAATGTTTTATAGTTTAAAATAGTTTGTAAGAGTTTGTATAATTTTTAATTATTTTGATTAAAATATAGATAAAACTATATTGTTAGTATATTATGATTTAATTTAGATTAAAATTAATATTCATTAATACATTCTAAATTATGTATTTAAGCTCATGGGGTTTTGGGGTTTATAAAAAGATTTCAAAACATATAATCTTACATCAAAATATCGTTTGGCACTTCATCTGGAAAAACGACAGTTAGTTCTTCGACATGAATGGCTTTATTATACCAGTAATGATATGCTACTCTCAATTCATCATAAAATCCTGACTCCAAAACGTATTGATCTTGAAATTCTTCCACTATTCTTGGATCACTAAGTGGTGTATGACACAGGAAAATGTGCTCCTAAGTGAGTTTGAGTCTTCCCTCTGGATTTTAAAGAGCATCAACCCTCAATCTTCTGTTAAGATCTTCAGCTTTTTCTCCCTCTGGAATTCCTCCACCGTTAGTCAGTAAATTGAAGGGAATTTGTAAGCTTTGGGTTGAGTATGGCTCTAGTATTGATTTTACTATATGAGGGGATCTTCCTATGACAGTTCTACCCTTTACTACTACTCCATCATTATCGCAGACTATAGCTGGTAGTCTAAAAGAAATTAACGAAATTTATTGGGTTACTTAGTTATTTGTTATTGCTGTTTTATCAAACTAATTGGATCCATTTTATTAAAATTATATCTAGTTAATACTAAAATATCTTAAATAGATTTACAATGTTGTAATTGAACGATTGAAAGATTTGAGTATCTCATAAAGATGAGTCTGTCCCTTAATGTTTACCTAATTTCAAAAATGAGTTTAGTATAATTCTTTGTAAAAATTAGAATTTCTTTTTATTTTTTACAACTTTAACCAAAATTAGTGTTTATATACTAAAATTTTCATGAATTCTAGAATTTAATTTATAATATTTCACTTTTCATTATAATTAATTTTGAGATCCCAACTTTAAGTTAAATTTTTTTAAAAAACTCAAACATCTATATATGATTATTTAAGTCATAGAAGTAGTCTGAAATATATAGAAAATTTCTAAAATGTACAATTTTTAGAATTAATTTTCAATCCCAATAAGTAATATATAATAAGATAAATTACGAAATTAATATTTAGATAAATTTGGTAGAAGTATAATCAATCAAAGCTTAAGCCCTTTAATTCATAAATTATTTTTACAGCTTCTTCAATATCCTGGACAACATACTTAGCAGGATGTTTTTCACTAATGTAGGAATACATTAGATTTGGAGGTATTAAATAAAATTATCTAGTTATTTATTACCTTCAGTTATGTTTTTAAAAATGTCTTAAAATCCTGGCTTCATTATGCTCAATGGATAACGCAATAAAAATGAGATGGTTGTTATTGTTAAAATAATTTATCTAATCGCCTAACAGAGAAAAACCCCATTTATTGTTTTTTAGAATTAGCTCAAAATCGAAATAACTCGCTAAATGGGACAATTCAGGAATATTGTCAATAACAAAGTCCAGCTAAAATTGCGGGATCTACGTAGGATTCAAATAGATTTGAATTTTTAGTCCCTTAAGATATGATAACTATAATTATAATAATTTATTAATTTAATTTAAATTCGCTTTCTCAAAGCAATTATATTCCTATTATATTAGGCTTTTCTCCTGTAAAAATTCCAGTTTTTACAAGAATGGAGACCCAAATTTCTCTTCTATTTGCCCCATCGATATCTGAATCTGGGTTATCTCCAATCATTTAAAATTTACTTATCTCAATGCCTTAGTTTTCTGCTTAAGATTGAAGTAATAACTCAGCGAAATCAAAAGTTGGCTTTTCTGGTTTACCTTACTAAACATATTCAATAACTAGCCCATAATAGGCTTTGAATATAGCTTCCAAAGCTGTAAAGAAAGTTTTAGGTCCAAATCTTGTGATTGGCCAGTTGTAAGGCCAAACTAAATCAGGATTAGTCATGTAAAAATCGGTGACTTAAGGGTCTTATAAGGTTCTTCTAGGACCGCAAATATGACCATCAGTACTGCCAAGTATATCAGAGAAGATTTAGAAAGTCAAATCTGAATAAATTACACCATGCATTATAAATATGGCTGAGAAATGGAGCTCTTGTTTCAATTCTTTAATATTCTTGCCTAATCTTGTTTCTAAATCAAGAATAAAGGATGCTACTCTATCTTTCTGTAAACTAAATGGGATAATTTAGCATATAATAATTTAGTATTTATTGAAGTAGCATACATAGGCAGATCCATAGGAACAGCTCTTGGATATATATATATAGAATGCTTTGATTTAAATAAATTTTAAATGATAGACAGCAGCTAGTTCATCGACATGAATAGCTTTAGTATAACCATAAGATATAGCAGCACTAAAAACTTCATCATATCCACAAACTAAGACATATTTGTCTTTATACTTATTAACAATCTAATCCATTTAAATAAAATTTATATTTTTATTATTTATTAATAAAATTGAATGTGCTCCTCACTTAATGGAGTATGACATTATACAATCAATTGAGTTTTTTTATCCTATTTATTGAGGCCTTATTGATCTTAAAACTTAATTCTATAATTTATTTGAGTTTGTTTGCTATAAAACCTGACTTCTCTATCCTTAAACCCTAAAATGTGGTTCATAATAAATTTTATTTTTTTTAAATTTCTGATAATAAATTTATATTATAATAACTCATTAATTTTCTAGCAATATCTAGTCAGCTTTCTTTTCTTCAATAAATCCACCACCATTAGTGAGAGTGATAAATGGGACTCTAAAATTCTCTCTTCCATTTTTAGATTGCCTTTCTGTGAGTATCTTGGTTATTACATTGTTTAAATTTCCTATTATTACCTCACCTCTCACAATAACACCGTCTATGTCTGATGCGATGGCGGGAACTCTATATAAGTATTGAAAACATGAAAAAAGTTAGTGAATATTCGTTATAGAAAAAAATGGGAATAAAAAATTGCCTTAATTTTTATGGTTGAGACGTATTTTCCATTAGATGATGAATCAATTAAAATAAATAATATATCGATATAATTATACAAATAAATCTAATTATATTCTAATACATTAGTTATTTATTAAAGCGATAAAATATTAGATGCTATTAAGAGTATTTAGAATTTGAAATTTAAATTATTAATAAAGTATGCTAAGAATCTTGTGATTAGAAAATGGAAAATCAAAAACAACATATTATTGATATAATCGAAACACTGAGGAAGATAGATTTGAAGCGAAATAATTTGGAATCTATGATACCTTTGATTAATCAGATTGTAAATTAATTAGTTAGAAATTATAAATTACTATAGGTCTAGATGTGGGCTCTTTAGATGAAGTGTTCAACAAGAATTAAGTTTAAAATGTAAGGATTTTATAAAAATAATTTCCTTTTCAGTACTGCAATATTTCTTAGTTGAAAGCCTAAAATTGCAATAAACTTTTTGAAAGTTCCAAGAATAATCAACGAGGTCAAAGTTAAATGGTTCAATAATCTAAAAGTCTAAATGATCTATAAAACATAGCATGTATAAAAAATTAGCAATATTAAAATTCAGCTTCAAATAAATAAAACTTTCAAAGCTTTAATCTTCTTTAAGAACATAAAATGTCATTAGCAGGCTTGAAATAACTAGCAAAAATAGGTTCCTTAAAAAATACTTATAAAAGCTACAATAGCAAAATGACATTTGACTCAAAATTAAAAGACAAAGAGAATACAAATACCCAAAATATGTCTTCTCAAGGCCCTGAATTCTTTTATTCATCATCAAGAAAATGATCATAAAACTGATAATATAAAAAATAGCAAAGTTTTGGTAAATTCTAAGAGTCACTTTAGAGCTTGTTCAGTGTCAACATTTCATAATAATCCTTAGTTTAAGGAATTATTTTTTTATGATGTTTTTATTAGGATAATCAAAGAGTCGGAAAGAGTCAATATAAGTTGAATTATGCAGAAAGACTTTCATCACTTGATAGATAAAACAATAACAATATCAGACACTCAGTTTAATCTCAGCAATAATTGGCTTAAAGACTTCTTTCTCACAAAGAGAAAGTAAAGTAGAAAATTAATATGCTTTAAGATGAACAGCAAGATTTCTTAATGAATTTTACATAAATAAATAAAGTTAATAATTTTTTATGACCCATTATAATTAAGAGCATATTGTTCATCACTGAAGTAGCTCAAGAAAATATAGTCTAATATTATATAGGCATGGTAAGAACAAGATAAATTGTATCAGAATTACACTAGCAATTGGATACAATATTTGGAATTACTATAGTAAAGCAATATAATATTTAAAAGACAGAACCTACAAATATCAGATAAAAAATGTAAGAGTTTTTGGAATCTGAAGAGGGATATTGACTATTTATTAATAAAGAAAGTATAATTATAAAAATAAAATTTGTCTAAAATTGGTAGATAGTTGTTGTTATAATGATTAATTTAATAATAAAAAAATTAGAAATTGAAAAATTAAAAAAAGTGCAGGAAACTTCCCTAAATATTTTTTTATCATAAACCAGTGCAGGAAACTTCCCCCCCCCAAAGTTTTATTAAAGTTAATTTGAGCTAGAATAAAATTTATATGGAAGATGAACCATCAATTCAAAACACCTTTAACTAAGGTAGACACAAATATTAGACTGTTTTGAATAGCCCTTCATACCAATAGAAATCTATCAATAATTCAGCTCTAAAATTTTCGACTCTTATTATTGTAGAATACAATCGATTTGGGAAAATAAATTTAAATTAAATTAATTAAATATTAAAATCATAGCAGTTATCAAATCCAAAGTCACTCAAAATTCAAATCTAAAAAGATCCTCTGGTAGGTCCCTCAATTTTAACTGGACTCTGCTATTGGTAATATTCCTGAGAGGAAGAGAGATATTTGGTTTAGCTAATTTCCAAAAACAGTAAAAGGGGCTTTTCTCGATTAGGTTATGAGATAAATTATTTCTAGCAATGGCAACAAGCGTCTCATTTTTAATGATCATAATGAAGCCTGGGTTTGGAAACATTTTCCAAAAACATTACTGAATAAAATTAATAATTAATTAATTTTAATTAATTTCCCCAAATCGAATGTATTCCTTTAAGATTCAAATTTTAAGAGCAACTCATTCAAGAATAAGAAGAATAAGTTAACGTATAATTAGTTTGCGAGGGCTCAGAAAGAATTATGCCTTAAAAAAGAGCTTGCTCCAGTATGTAAAACTCTTAAGTGTATTATAGATTATACAAAGGTCATGGCAAATAAAAAACTCAAGAAAGCGAACGATAAGTATATCTCCTGAGTGCAAATTTAAGCCTTAAATATTAAGTAATATGGGATTGGTTGATAGAGAAGACAAAAAGGTTGAAGACATTTTATATTCTGAAGCAATTAGAATATAAAAAGCTAGACAATTATCAGTGGAAGCAAGAGATTCAGAATTTTAGGATTAATTATAAGTTCCAGGAAATATAGTTTTGCCTAAATCTGAAAAGTATCTTGAGCAGCCTTTAGAGAGAGATTTTAAAGAAGCTATTTACTCAATCTTTGGATAAATAAATAATATTGATTTGATTCCTTTTGACTATAGATAAGTAGAAGAAATAATGATTGAGTTAGGTTTTATATTGGATATTAGTGATAGAATTGAGTTTTTCAAAATTTGGGAATAGCTTGGATATAAAGAAAAGAAGTAAGGAATAATTGTTTACTCAGAAAAGCTCTTAAATATATTCTTAAATATACTTAATGTTAAAGGGACAACTGATTACAAGGAATGCAGAAAAATTCACTACAAATTTTAGAAAATTTTTAAAACAGAATGAATTTCACTAAGAATTAGAAGTCTTAATTAAAGAAAAATGAATTTTAAAAATTTAAGTTTTAGCCCCATGTCAACTAGATATTATGTGTTATTTTTATTAGGATAGGGCAAATTGAGTGTCAAAACCATCATTTAAAAATTCCCAAAAAATACAAGTAAATAGCACTGTTACTCGATAAAAGAGGTTGATATAAATACATAGAGTTATTTATAAAACCAATTTAAATATCTTATTCCCTGCTAAGAACTAAGTAACTAACTTAACTAGAAATCAAGAGAAATAGATGACAGAAACAATCAGTAAACCAAAATATACCTAGATAAGACATTCTTTTAGACTAAGGTAAATAATATTTAAAAAAAAGAATGAAATCTATCAAGAAAGAATCTCCCTAGAAATGAAGTTAGGAACTTTTAAACCTCAAACAAACTTAAGTAAGATAAAAATTAATAATTTGAACTTAAATGAAAGTAAGAACATTTTATTGAGATAAAAATCAAATTAAAGATAAGAAAAAAACTTATTTTTCTTATTACACTATTCTTATTTCATAGTTAATGTAAATTTTCAATTTATAAATGAAATAAGCTTAAATTAGAGAAGCAAAATCATAACAAGAATTTGAAGAATTTTAGAAAATAAGCTGAAATCGATTAAATAATAATCTTTTAAAATTATTCTGGGCAACATTTTGTTGATAAAATTTTTCCCAATTATTTTTTCTAAGAATATATCAGAATAAATGTTTCAAAATTACAATGTTTTAAAGCATTTTATAATTAAATAATTGTAAACTAACGAGCTAACTAAGTAAGAAATTCAAGAATGATCTAACGCATAATAACAGCAAATTATCTTCAGTGAATAACTCAATCAATAAAAAAATATCTGATAAAAAATAAAGTGACTAATGACTAGGTTCTTAGAAGCATCTAAAATGTATTTGATATATAAGCTCAGGATAAACTAATGGATTCTAAGTTAAAGAAAAAACTCAACCTATAATAACCTAGGAGCAAGGACAATACTTATGGACTAGAATTGAATAAGAAATTGTATTAATTAAATATTATTGTATCATTATAGGGTATTTCAATTTATAATTAAATAGACAAGAAAAACGTGACATCAAAAAAGCTTTATTAACCGTCATAAGATTATAATAACTCACTTATCATTAAAAGTCTATATATTACGATATCTTGAAAAGTGAAATAAAATAATTTAATTTTTGAATTAATCTTCTAAAAGATTATTCTATGATATCATAAAATTTAATAAGGATTTAAGTAAACCCCCTCCCATAAATATTATTTTCCTGTGTGATAGTAATAAAGAAAACACAAACATTTGTAACATTCTTGATAAATCAGATTTCAACAAATCTCCACTTTCTAGTGACCAAGAAATGAATTAAACTGTTTTGCATAACTCTGTAATTCTCTAAGATAATCTGATAAAAATCTAGCAATAAATAGAAATCTTAATGCCTTAAATTTAAAAATCTTAATTGGAGCTTGAATCTACACCTCTTGTATATTTGGACATTCATATTAACAAAGACTAAATGGATAGAATTACACTTTATATGATAAAATCCTGATTATGCAATTGAGAGATTTGCAATGAAGAACTATTTAACAAACAGTGACATTTTAATTATAAAAAATGCTTTGAAAAGCCAGGTACCTGAGGCCTTTGAATAGTAGAATTGATTAATTGATATTAATTATTTTATTGATTAACTTTGAATTAAGATTTCATGCATATATTATTCAAATAAATATGTTTAAGTCAAAGCCTTAGGATTAGTTTCAAAAACTACCTAACGATTACACATCTATTAAATCTGTATTTATTGCTAAATTTTTATACTTTATTTAGAATAATCCACTTGATGTAGATGGCTTGCTTAGAAATCCAAAAGATACGACAAAAGATTGTAAAATCTACTAATAAATTTAAGTTTTGATGTAGTTTCAAATATTTAAGATACTAAAATAGGAGGTGATTCAAGAGACCTCTCTATGAGATTTGATTCACACAGACCTCAACCTCTTAATATTTCACAAAGAAGATCTGATTGCTACTAAACTAAAAATTCAGATGCTCCTAATTCTAATTCTAGTTCTTAAAAATCTGCCAAAAGCCCTGATATACATAAAAGGAACAAAGGCATACTCAACTCATCGCAAATAAATAAAAAAAAGGTAAAAATAAAATAGTAATTATATCTTCATACTTTTATAGAGGACTATTGCATCAATAGTTGGTAAAAGCATGAATCAGAAAATGGATGAATAATAAGAAGATATTAATGGAGACAAAGAATATGTCCCTACAATGAAAGAAAAATTCTTAAAAAGTCAATAGATTATACGTAAGATTCACTTTGTTTCACACAATTTTTATAGCAAAGTTTATGCTAAAACATAACAACAGATTCAGAATGAATTGGGATTTGTATGTAATGCTTTTAGCAGTTTATAATTGCCTTTCAATACCTTTCACTGTTGCTTTTGAACCTACTTAGACAGATGCATACTCAGCTTGGGAAAGAATTATTGACGTTTGCTTTGGTTTGGATATAATAGTTAATTTTAGAACAACATATGTAAATGAAAAGACAAGTTTTGAAATATGTGACAATAAGCGAGTATTCTTGAATTACATAAAAAGTGGTAGATTTTTCGTCGATTTAGCAGCATCTATTCCATTCGAACTTATAATTGAAAGTGGAGATTCAGGAACTTCAAACAAATAGTTAAGACTGTTTGGTCTACTAAAGTTAGTAAGATTGCTAAGATTAGGTAGAATTATTAGATATATGAAATTTAAATAAGGCTTTAAAATGGGAATGAGATTGATGTAACTGCTTCTAGGTTTGCTCTTACTTGTTCATTGGATAGTCTGCATTTGGTACTTAATTATTAAAAACTTTTCTGACTGGATCCCTCCATGAGATTTAGCTTTAAGTAATCCTGGTGATAATATATCTTCTATTACTGGATTTTATTTGTTAGATTTAATGAGCCAGTATTTTATTGTCTATTACTACGCTGTGCTAACTATGGCAGGAAATGACATACTCGCAATGAATACATTCCAAACTGTATCTGCCTCTGTGATAATTATTACTGGCGCTATTTTAAACTTATATTAATTAGTTTAATATATTTTTATGAATAAACAATCTTTATCTGCTTTTATCTTTGGTAACATGGCTGCAATCATGGCTTCTTTAAATAAAAAATCAAATCAATTTGATGAATAGATGGATATCGTGAATACAACAATGCGTTAAATGAGACTTCCACCTAAAATGCAAGACTAAGTCTTGAGTTTTATGATGCATGTTCAAAACTCTCATGATCTTCACCAAGACATAGAAAAGTTCTTCTTAATTCTGAATGAGCCATTAAGAAAATAAGTCTTGCATCATCTCCATGGTCCTCTTGTAAAGAAAATATAAATAATGAGCAAATGCAGCAGTGTAGAGTAAAGCTTTTTCATTTGCAATTTAAAAACTAGTGCTCTGTCTACCAGTTGATGTAATAGCAAGGGAAGGAGAAAAAGGAGACAATATATACTTTTTAAATAAAGGAGAAGTTTAAGTTATCCTTAAGTCTGAAAAAGATAAAAAAATCGATGAAAATTTTTAAAATACTCAAAGAGGGCTAATTCTTTGGAGAAGTTGCTTTGCTAACTAAACTTAAAAGAACAATAACCATCAAATTCTCTGATTTTACTAACTGTGCATATATGACTAAAGATGATCTGCATATTATGGAGGAACATTTTCCTCATATAGTTCATCAGTCTAGATTGAAAATAAAGGAGTATGCAGATCCTAAGATGCATTTTAGGAGATTAATGATCAAAAACTGCATTATATGCGTCATTTGAGTGATGAGATTATAAATGAAATTATTTACTGCTTATAAGTTAAGAGATTTGCTTAAGGTTCTAATATTATTAAGTGTGGTGATGTTAGCAATGTAAGTTTTAAAGGTACATTAAATAATTTAGGGACCAGACTTTTTAAATAATTAAATGAGAATGAGTTATTGCTATGAATATAATTTAAAGCCCAATCATGATTTATAGAGAATTCATTTCTTGAGAGAAGGCGAAATTGAAATAGTAGTAAGTGGAAAAATTGGAGCATCAGTAAAAGAAGAGGATGAAAGGATTTTTGATAAGCTTAATACAGTAAGAATTTTAGAAGACTGACTTTATGCTATTTTTTATGTTTAGGGTTCAGCATTTTGTGCATATACTTTCATTTCAGATGAAGCATAACAATTATAAACATTCAGAGCTTCAAAAGAAACAGATTGTATTTTGGAATAAATATCAAGAGAAGATATATTTAGACTTTCAAAGAAGTATTAATTGTTTAATCATAAAATTACGATAATTACCAGTAGTTATTTATTAAAATTTTATTTAATTCTTTGGTAAAATACTAACTAGCTGATTAGCTTTACATGATCAGAGAAAATTTTGATAAAAATGAAACATACTTTGATTTCATCCGCTTTAAATCCCCAAGAAAGAATTCTCAGATTAATTGAAAAATTTAATTAGAAAGAAGTTCAGAGTAGCTCTCTGCAAATTTTATAAGAGGTTTATAGGACATTACAGAAGCGTTTTAGATTACCAAAAAGGTTCAATTAGCCAGAGCTTAAAAGGTTGAGGAAATTAATAAACTTAGAACTCAATCCCTTGGAATAAACTATGGAGGTGGGTATGGAGAGATGCTCAAATTTCATTTCTCATAAATGTCTTGCTCCATAATAAACCCATTAAGAAGTGAAGCTTTAAGCTCCAAATAAAATGACACTCTAAAAACTTAAAGTTAACTTCTTGCTTAATCTGTTCTGTTAACTTAAGAAATTTGAAGAAGCAAAATCAGTAGCTTTTGGATATCATAGAAGAGTTTAATGATAAATATGTGATTTTGAAGGAAAAATTCAGCTCATTAGAAAATGAGCTGACAGCTGATGATGTTGATGAATGATTAGTAACTCTTAGAAATAGAGCTAAACCACAAGCTTCAATTGGAAATTAAAGTTAAGAAGATGAAATGAATGAAGAGTGATTGTTAGATTAATTAATGAAACTAACATTAAATATTATAAAAATATAATTGCATCAAAATTAAAAAATACTCATCTATAATGTCATATTATGGTACGAATAAATTTGCTTTGGAAAATTATTTATTTAACAGTTATTAACCTTCTATATAATTTAGACACATTTTTCCAATCCCTAGTCTCATCATAATCATTTGATAGCGCGTTAACAATAAAAAGTTTGTGTTTATTTCAAGAAAGAGATTTTCTTATCGCCAAGAGGAAAAGAATGCGAAGTAATTTGATTTAGAGTAATATTAAAATTAAATAATAGCTTCCTGAAATTATTCAGTAATATTTCCCATAATTGATCAGTTATAATTACGGTTCTTCAGTAAAAATAATTAATAAATAAATTATTAGTACTTATTTATATATTTAATTAATTATTATTTTCCACATAATTTATATTCATTGACTATTTACTTCTAACCATTCTTTATTTAAGGGAAAATTTTCCTCAAAAACTGCTTGAACTCTTCAAAATTTTTCATTCCATTTTGCGTAGTATCAATTTCTTTGAATATCTTCTTTAACTAGTCATTTTCTATGTCAAGACCAGCTGAAAAGATCTCCTCAAACTCCTGGAAACTAATTTAGCCGTTTCCATCAAGGTCGAGTGCCTTAAATGCAGCTTTTAATTGTTTCTCACTCTTTAATTGACCAATATTTGCTGCACAAGTAATGAACTCTTAATAGTCAATTTGTCCGTTATTATTCTTATCTACTCTATCAAAGATCTCGTCAATTTCTTCATCAAGCAGAAAAGTCTTTTCTCCAAAGAACTTATAAGCTTTTTTGAACTCTTACTTTGAAAGTATGCCACTTTTATCTGTGTCTATTTCTCTAAATAGCTCGCTTAAGTGTTTTTCATAATCATCCTATATTAAATAGTTGGCAAAGTAGCCCTTTAATTCAACATTCATTTTAGTCTAGTTGTCAAAATTTTTAAAGTTATCTAGTGCCTGAATGGCCTGTCCTCCTTCTTTCTCCTTGGTAT